>JAADYS010001407.1:0-28210 GCA_012931995.1 Fusarium albosuccineum
TCTAGATTAGCTTTTTTGCTGCAGACAAAGACGTCAGCAGCCACAACAAAGAACACAGTTTTTACACAACAACAGCATCTCAACAGACCCAATGCTGCATGACACAAAACCTTATAATTCTTCAACGCAAGATGAACTCACGTGTGAAGAAGCCACTTAAAAAGGGCTGCCTAACCCCCTTCTTCCTCAGATCCTTGCCGTCAACTTCAACCTTACAATCCTCTTATACTCGAGGCATGTTTACAGATAACCAATCACCCAGCAACTTTCCATTCAACTCCATTCAACCTAACACTTAAGCGTCCCCACCCTTGGTTGGCAGAGCCTGCATCGTGGCCATAATAGTCTCAGCAGTCTTGGGCTCCAGCGACTTCTTAACCGGGTTGGGTGCATCAAAGACCTCGTGAAGTTCCTCAAGCGTTCGGTCTTTGGTTTCCGGGAAGAAGAAGTAGATGAAGACGGCTTCGATAAGATCCCAAAAGACAAACACAAGGTAGAAATAGTACCCAATCTTCTCAAAGGCGGGGCCAGACGAGTAGGCAAGAACCAGAGAAATACAGCTGGAAGCAAAGTTTCCAAGGGCGGTTCCCTTGGCTCGAGTCGCGGTTGTAAGAGTCTCGGCGATATACATACTTTGCTGGGCAGTCCAGCCGACAGAGAAGACGACACCAAAGAGGAAGACAAATGCGATCGTGGTGTTGGCCGCATTAGTGTTGGAACGGTCATCGACCGCAAGCTTGGATGTTCCAGTGATAACCGCAAAGATGACGGAACAGCAAAGGATGCTGTAGATCAGAAGAGGTCTACGGCCGACACGGTCAGTCAGACGCGCTCCGACCAGAGAGCCGAGCAGGCCGAGTACGCTGTTGGTAGCGTTCAGGGCCAAAACCTTCTTCTCTTCGGTGATGCCAGCCGTGTTCATCATCGTGACAAGATAGTAGCTAGAAAGCGAGTTTCCTGAGGCTTGGCCCATGATGGCCATTCCCAGCACGCAGATGAGACGTCGACGGTCACTGTGGGAGTTCCAAAGCTGCCGGTAGTCCCACCATCTCTTATCGGCTGCTTCGGTCGAGATTTGTGCCATCATCTCCTTCATCTGGAGCTGGACGATGGGATGGTCGACCCTGCCTTCACCATGGAGTTTGGCCAGAATAGCAGCGGCTTGGTCGTGCTTGTCGTTGGCCATCAGATATCGGGGCTGTTGAAAGTTGACGAGTTAGCGTCACAGTTGTCAAGATGACAGTAATCAACATACCGATTCGGGGAGGAAGAACGCAAATATGGCCACGATCCCAGACGTCACAAGTTGGATCCACACCGGAAGTCTCCAGCCGTTGTCAGAGTCGATAAACGCGCTTCCATATGTCACCCAGCCAGCAATGATTGCTCCTACGGGCCTATAAACTCGTAAGTTGAAGCAGTATCGAAAGGATGCGGCACACGTACCACATGCAGTTATAAAAACCAGTCAAAGTACCTCTCCACTATTACTCAATTAGCCTCTCTGTGAACCATAACTCCCTAGAGCAGACTTACCTTGGGGTGCGCGAGTTCACTGACGTAGGTGGGAGCCGCGATACAGCAGTACGACACACCAAAACCGAGTAGGAAACGGCCTCCCATAAACTGCGACATCGCCTTGGCTGTAGCTCTTGAATAGGGATTAACTAGAGATCTTCCACTTTGTCCTCGGGGTTACTTACTGCACGCATGTGCCAATGATAATAATGACGGCGCCAACAAACATACCAGCACGACGACCAAGGTAGTCAGTGGCAAAGGGAACAGTTGGCGCAGCAGCGATACTTCCGACATTATAGATCATAAAGACAATTCCTGTAGCAGAACCCGAGGATTTCCTAATATTTTTTACGCCCATTAGTCAACGCTACTCGTGATGCGGATAGACATGTGATGCCAAAACAACATCAGCGTTGGGTCAACTTACATATCAAAGGTTCGTTGATAAGACAACATGCCATTCAGTCCACCCATCAAACTTCCATCCTGAAAGGTTTTAGCTATAGTTCAGACTTGTGGGATGGTGACATACATAGCCGTTGAGACATCCGCAGCAATAAGCGACGAAAAGGACGCCGTAAAGTTGAAACATAGATGCGGTCCATGGCGAGTACTTGGTATTTTCGACTTCATGCGCGATTTCGGCAGCAACCTCTGCGGGGGCAATATCCTCCAAGGGGAACTCCTTGCCCTTCTCCTCCCCAGCAGAAACAGTCTGTGAAAGGTGCGCCATTGTGTTGTGAGAGGGCCGTGGGCCTGGGCAAAGAGATGATCAACCTGGGCCTTGGGGTTACCTCGCAATTAAGCTATGAGCATGGCTTCTTATACTGATGATCACCGGCATCGGCCGAGGGGCATAAATGATACGATTGGTCTGGCTATGAACCAAGGAACCAAGAAGTGCAGAATCCGGGGGTTAGCAGGTTGCCCCATCCATAGACACACGATTAAGTTTGGCCAGTGGGAATCCGGGGAAGATCGGCGGGCAAACAAGGCGCGTGATTCGTGGTCCTTAATTCAGGCTCTATTTCACCCTGGTCGGTTCCTTCGGTCGGCTCCGGTATCCCCGGTAGCGCACCAACGGGGAGTGAACCTCGGCTCAAGTAGGATCAGACCAGAAACAGGCCAAGGAATTCTTGGACTCGTGAACGATTGTCCCCTGTCACCGCTTCGGGGGGCAAACAGACTTGTACAATCTAGGCGTGAGACCATACTAAATTAATGTTAGAATCATCATACGTTCCATCGACTTTACTGGCAGCATCAAGGGCTATTCTGATTCTTCTTAAACTTCATTCTTCGGCAGCACTCCACTTCAACCCACTTTTCCCTTAAACAAGCAGAAAACAGAAACAATTCCTGACATATTAATCCCACAACTGCTCTGTCGAACCATGGCAAGTACCAGCTCGTCGCTTCAGGGATGACCCCCATCCAGTCAATTTACAACACGGTCCTGTATATTCGCCTCAACTACAAAATATTCCGCCTAGCACCCTTCTCCAGCAAAAGACGAGGAATCCCCTGCTCTTTGTATCGTATAGCGAGATCCAGCGGCGTCTCGCCCCAATCGTTCTGTGCATCAATGTCAACCCCCTCGGTTGCTAGGAATAACTTTACCATGTCCTCGCGGCCTTTGAAACCAGCTAGGGCAAGCGGCGTGTGACCTTGCGGGCCTGGCAAGTTGATGTCCACCCTCCTTGACTTGAGTAACATCTCAACTATCCATCTCGAGCCCGCTAATACAGCGATGGATAGCGGTGTCTCCTTGTCATTACTTGTTGCATTCGCGTCAATTTCGTCCTCTTGAAGTAAACGGTCAACAACAACCCTCCGGTCTCGGAGTACCGCTAATAGGAGTGCCGTTTCACCATTATCAGTCCTCGCATTGATATCAACCTCCCTCCTCTGCAGTAATAGCTCAACAACGGCCATCCATCCATTTGCCGCTGCGTACGAGAGCACCTGAGTGCCACGATAACTCCTCACGTTGACATCAATGTCACTTCTCTGGAGTAAGAGTTCAACAACGTCCTCTTTTCCATTCTCCGCTGCGAGTGAGAGGGCCGTTTCACCACGATGATTCCTCGTGTTGACATCAACCTCCCTTCTCCGGAGCACTTGTTCAACGTCGTCCTTCAGCCCATTCACTGCCGCAATCAAGAGCGCCGTCATTCCGTCCTCATTGGCTTCTTTGATGTCAACCTCGCTTCTTTGAAGAAAAAGGCCGGCAAAGCCCCTCAATCCACTGGCCGCTGCCAGTAAAAATGCTGTATTGCCTTGAACATCAGTCGCGTTGACATCAACATCTCTTCTCTGGAATAAAAGGCGGACGGTCTCACTATAGCCCCGAATAGATGCCAATGCGAGCGCTGTGTGGCCACTGTCGTCCTTGGCGTTGAGGTCAACCTGACCCCTTTCAAGGAGATACTTCGAGGTGCTTTCAGAGCCCATGCTGATCGCCCACATCAATGGAGTTCTTCCCATAGAGTTCCTCGAATTTAGGTCAACAGCGCCATTTTCAAGGAATAAGTCAATCATCTCCCGATTTCCATCCCTGATTGCCAACTCAAAGGGTGTCCCTCCAGTACCTTTCACGCTGGGGTCGATAGTGCTGGAATTCAACAAGAGCTTGATGACTGCAAAATTTCTCTTGTCAACAGCTATCTCTAATGCCGTAGAGCCTCGTTCATTCTTGGCATTTATGTCGCTTTCTCCCTGGTCAGCGCGTCTAATGAGGTGCTCAAGTGGGCGAGTCGCGCCCTGTCTCGATAGGACATGTACCATGTGAGGAGACACCTTCATGTCTATCCCTCCAATTTTCCACACTATGCAAGATCTGAGCCTTGCGCAACGTTGCAACAGACACTCCGAAGGCCAGTGAAAATAGCTCAGGAGATCGGATTTCTGGCTCTGCTGCTTCTCGTGTTCCAGCCAGAATATCGCCGCGTATGAAAGCAGTGGAAAACATAACTCCATGGGATGAATCGCTGGGTACGAAACCTCCACCATCATGTCTTTGTCAAGGAAAGCCTTTGAGATCTCTTCCATGGCCATATAGCGAACACATGTCCTGGATAGTCGATAGTGTGCCATTTCAGCCACGAAGCGGGTATCAACAGCGATGGTTTTTGGATTGTTCGAGTATTGAGTTAACAGTATTAACCCCTTGTCAACGAAGAAATCTTGGACGGATTGGTGGATGAATTGCACAGTTTCCACATGGTAGATGAATTTCATAGTTTCCTTCCGGTAGAATAGATCATTTTGCTGACTTGGCTGCCTTGGCTGCACAAGTTCTATGAGGCCACAACTAAGTGCTCTCAGCCTCCTCATAAGTACTTCTCGTTCGCTCGACAAGTCCTTTCCCGCCTGGCAGTCATGCAACGAGTGGTGTGAGCAATCGTGCTCGACAATCATGGCCCATCGTAGTTCGTCAAGAGATAGAGGTCTCCTTGCAAAGCAGATCCATTCAATCAACTTAAGAGACAGCGGATCCTGAGCCATGGTTCTTGTCAGGTTGAGATAAAGTCCATGGAGGTCTTGGGGCACGGCATCGATTGCCGTTGCCATGGCCTCTGTTGTTCCTCGACGCTCAAGTTGCAGGATATTGTCCACCACAAGACGTGTCCAAATGAAGAGACCGTTTGAACGGTCCGTTACTTGAGCCAATATAGGATCGTTCGTCCGCACTTGTAGGTCAGAGAGTCGGGCCTGTACATATTCCCGAATATCTTGTGAATTCTCCTTCTCCAAGCATACTTCGAGTTTGCAGTGAACGGCTAACGTCGGATAGTGGCGACAGGAGAAACAGACATGAAATGGAAAGCTTGGGTCGAGCACTTTTTGAAGCAAGTCATTGAAGGCATTGGTGACCAGGATTGCATTTTCTTCTCCGGCTTCGTCCAGTGCGTCAACAAACAACCAGACCGGGCGGGTTTGAAGAATCGTTCGAATCGCTGACTTGAAGTAGTCCTGTAATTCTCTTTCATGCCAATTCCAATCCGAACCAGCCTTTCCTTGGGAACATTCTCGCTCAGAAAACGTTTCAAGTAGCTCTGGTAAAACGTGGTTGGCTTGCCTGAGGAGTTGATAGATAAGTGATCTGAAGAGCCCGAGAGGTGACTTTTGAAGATGGCCTCCACGACCATGGAAGAAGAACGAAAGGATCAAATCGCCTTCTCTGATATCCCGCGACAGATTGAGGTTATCGAGTGCAAATTTCATCAACGTTGACTTGCCGGACCCAGGCTTGCCCTTGACCCAGAGCAGACCTCGATCGCAATGCGTCCACCTTTGGAACATGTCATGTTCCATAAGCCACTGGCAGGTTTGACCAGCGGCAAGGTCAATGTCGTAGTATCGATCATTCATCTCAGGAAATGCCAGGGACTGTTGGCATCTATTCAAAACACTCTGGAAATTATGCCGGTCTTGGCCTTGGGTGGTTTAGTTAGTCCTTTGTCAAGTCAAAGACCTAGGATTCCTCACCATAGTAGTGGTTTTGCGTAATTGACTGAGATCCGAGCCCAGTGTTGTTGTTTTGTGTGCCGTAAGGAGTATTGAACTGTTGCCCAGAACTGATATTGTTCATCTCATTGCTTGTCGGTTGTTGATAGCCTGCTGGCCTGCTTGCCTCGAAAGAAACGTCGCTATGGCGAACATTTCGGGATGGAGCTGAGGCGGATTCGGCTCTGAGCCTCTTCATTTAGCCGATCGATTAAGGCGAGCGTCGGCCGGCCAAGAGTGGTGCAAGGATGGTTGTCCTAGGTCGAGCTCCGCTTGAGCGTATCCCACGACGCCGTTTGTGCCGCGACAGCTCCAGCGATTTGCAGACAGATGAAATGTGGAGGAAAGCCGGTTTCGAGCGATCAGTGAGATTTTGACGTGTCGGGTGCCTGCTACTCGTCAACATCCAATACTCAACGATTAACAAAAGTAAGTAACAGGTTTGGGGAACATTGTTTGGGCTCATGTATATTGTTTCAGCCTATCTTTACCACCGGAATGCGCCACAGCTGCGACCAGTTTCACACCGCTTTGTACCGATGGCTGTGATCCAATTGTTGGGTTGAGGGCTGCATGATGGGCTGGGTTCAAGGCGTTTACGCTGCTTGGCTCTTCGCCCGACCAGGCTGTAAGATTCGCGTTGGCCCCCATCAATTGTAACTAACGACATAACCTATTCAATTAAGGACAGATCCCAACAGAAACAGCCGGAACGTGAAGTTGATCTCCCTAGTCTCCCATACGATGCTGTCCATTGATGGCGTAACGTGAAACAACGCTATGCGATAGGTAACTGGTTCTCGTCGTTCCACAGGACCCATCGAGATGCATTTTCAAACACGGCACCTGACTCAGCTGATGTGGTTATGCAGGACGGGGGGAGCAGGCTGCAGTAACATGGCACGTCAACACATGACGTATCGAATTCTCGTGTTTACATTCCCCTCCCCATCCAGCATCAACAGACTTATCATTCCAGCGTTGCTAGATCTTAGCCATGCCTTTCGGAAAGTTGAAAGAAGTCTTCTCAGCCGACGAGCCGCGGCCCCGGTCCGAATCTGTCAATTCCGCCCCTGGCATCGACACTGTCGCGACACGAAGAAACAGCAACGAACCTTGGCATAAAGGACACTACCACGCCGAGACACAACTCGCCGGGGACGTCAGTTACATTGAATCCTACTCACGACCTTCACGACCAGGCTTTCCGGGTGGCTTAAAGGTTCTCTACGCCGGGCCAAACGACACTGTCGACGTCTGCTTCATCCACGGGCTTTCAGGCAATAGAAAGAGCACTTGGACTGCCCACGGCAAAACCCGTCCCTGGCCAAAGGAGTATCTTCCTTCCATGCTTCCTGGGGCACGCATCCTGACCTATGGCTACGATGCATACTCGTCGAGGATACAAGGCGCCTCGGTGAATCGTTTGACCGAGCATGCAGCCAATCTTCTGGTAGACTTGATAGCCAACAGAGCCACACATGAAGCGACGTCACGCCCTCTCATCTTTGTCTGTCACAGCCTAGGCGGTCTCGTCTGCAAGGAAGCCATTCTCATGTCGCGAAATAACCCCGAACTCCACCTTCGTAACATCTTTGACAGCACCAGGGGCATCGCCTTCCTGGGAACCCCACATAAAGGATCCTGGATGGCCAGATGGGCCAAGTTGGAAGCATCCGCCTGTGGACTATTCATTTCTACAAACAAGTCCCTCCTGGAAGTCCTTGACAGTAATAGTGAGAGCCTGCAGTCCACTCAGGATAGATTCTTGGCCATGGTTCGAGAGATGAGAGAATCTGGTAGATCACTCGAGGTCACTTGTTTCTTCGAAGAGCTTCCCATGCCTTTCGTCGGAAAGCAGGTTGTGTCCAAGAACTCGGCCACTCTGGAGGGATATAGCGCCTACAGTATCCACGCCAATCATCGCGACATGGTCAAGTTCAACTCTTCTGAGGACAACGGTTTCTTGAGGTTACTGGGCGAGCTGACAAGGTGGAAGACACAGCTCGCTGAGGAGGCGGCACCCAAGACAACACCAGTAGCAAAGGAATTGACTGCCGCGGCAGCGGCCATGTCCTCCTTTAACAACTCTGGGTCCGGCAACCAGTTCAATGCGCCTGGGGGTACCCAGAACAACAACGCTGGAGGTGGAAACCAGTTCCTTGGTAACTTTGGTGGGCCTGTTACCTTCACCTAAAGGGCTTGAATGACCTTTTTTTGCGTTTTAATGGTTTGAATAGTTGGCAGGCTTTTTGCTTAAATCTTTGTTCAATCGCTGTCGCCCAAGTCCCTTCATATCACTGTGTTTCTTTACCCTTGCCTCCCGGCTTTTGGCCGTAGACAACGATCCTGGAATGGGTCAGATGAGTCTCTCAGAGATCTTATTGCACTTACACCGGGATGTACGCGTGAATCCGAGGATTCTGTAGGTCCTCCCGCACCTCAGCGCAAAACAACATCGTCTCATCCTTGCTCCACTTCAGCGCCCGGGTGAATAGAGCTAGAGTAAGTCCCTCAAGTCCGCCCTCGAGGTTGGCATAGGTCCACGCCCCAAGCTCCTTATAGAACTTGTCTTTAGGCCAAGTGCCAATGGGCCACTTGTAGCGATGCTCAACAACGCCTTCAAATCCCACCTTTTCCATGTATGTCTTGAAATTCTTGGGGGCGTCCATAACGCGACCAAGCATCTCACTTGTTGAGCAAAAGTAGTTGCCGAGCTTGTCCAGTGCGTGGTCGGGCTTGAGGGTGCCGTCGTCGGATGCATATGGCAGAAGGATGTCCTGCATCTCGAACCAGCCGCCGGGCTCGAGAGAGCTGCGTTGCGGGTTAGAAGGGTGGCTTGCTGAGATGTTCTCGCCGATACTCACTCGTATGCCTTTTGGATGTAGGCTTGGTAATCTTGAAAGCTTCCTGCCATGACTCGACTAAAGATCAAGTCAAAAGGCGTCGTCCAAGTCCAATCCTTTTCAAGATCGTCTATCTCAAAGGAGCAGTTGACGGGTACCCTTGTCGCCTTGTTAATATGCGTTCTTACACTCGAATAGGTGGCTTACAAGCTGGGTTGGGTTGGACTCAAGTCCACACCGATAACCTAACCTAATTAGTCGACACAATGAGTGAGTAGTGGAAAGATAATAACCTCAGACTCAGGAAAGGCATCGGCTTTTGTCATTAATTAGCATTTCAAATATTTACAAGCAGCAAGTCAGCTCACCGTATTCGATTGCCCAGCACCCAGTTCCGGTTCCCAAATCCAGAACCCGCTTTGCTGCCTCATTGCCTTTCGGGCACAAGGCAAGGGCTCCGTGAAGTGTCAAGAGCCAGAGATTATGCTGAAGATCTACAAAGCGTAAGAGGCGGGTACTTTCGCGGAAGAAAAAAACAACGAACCCAGTCGTTCACTTTCGCGCGAGTCGTTGGGGTACGCGTACTCTACACACTATCAGCAAAAAGCCAACCCAGTGGAATTCCAAGGTCTTACTTCCAGCACTCATAGAATGGTATGTTCGTCCATTTTCAACTTGGTACTCCAAGACGCTAGATCGGAGAGACGCAAGCGAGTCTGTCAATGGCTTGTGACTGTGAGCAGGAAGACATTCTGGGGGCAGCATGGATGAATCTCATCGCAAGCTAGAATGGACGCTCTTACAGCCGAGATTGTCGAGTCTCCATCGAAATCATCCGCGTGCTGCCTATCCCTCAGAGATTCGCTCATGTCTTGACGCAATTGTATACTTACGATGACGGTTTCCTGCTCTTGACTAGCCATGTCGTCGGTGGAGTTTTTACGACAGATGAGGCCTAGGGATTTTGACCACTGGCCCCCTCTATTTAACTACCAACATCCTCCTTGGAACGGAGCACGCTTGCAATTTGAGCGGGGATCAGCCCTTGCTGCATAAAGACTGCGCTGTCGAATGACGGCCGCATGGCCAGAACCAACAAGCAGAGCGGGGAAAATCAGGTCAAACAAGTGGTGTTTTGTCATGACGTCGACAATTGACCAATAGAAATATTCTTTGCAAGTAAAAGAGCCACCTTTCAACCTTTGCGACCCCTGCGACTTGCACGTTGGCAGGTCTTCGGATTCGGGCTGTGCCGCAGACGGGCTCCCGGGGTTTCCGGCCCGTCGATTGATGGCGACAGAAGAGGCGTGAGAGTCAGTTCTCGACCTAGTACGATTGGCAACCGAGTGATGGATCCGGAAATGGTATGGCTTAGAGTTAACTGGCCATATATGCCAATTTACAAGTTGCGAGTTGAGACGCATCTCTCCAGACAACCAAAATCAGCAATAACAATGCATCGAATATAATCATACAACAATCTATCCAGTTTGGTCACATTAACTTGATTCTTATAATGTCTCCACGCCTTTGTCGGTTCGCAGGGAATACTCCGCAGGGTGGCCATCTATTCTGGTACATCAGCGCTCTCTCTCTCAAACAGCATCTGGATCTGGTCGCGTACCATTTGCGTAAACGTCATTTAAATTATGTAGTCTTAATACTGCGGACCACGGGACACTATCCACCCACCAGCTCCAAGTCAAGAAATCTCTAATGACGACGAATCCGATGCCTCTTGCGTCCACCACGCCCTCCTCTCGGATTATCCTCTCCCCTAACACACTCAAAGCACGCACTCTCATAGTACATCACAGGCCCAAACTCATTCGGCGTAAAGCTCCCATCACCGTACAGGTTGCACGTGCCCGTCTCGTCGTCGCTGTCGGGAATAACGTAGCTCATGAGCGCACAGTCCGGATCCTCGACGCAGCTCTTGGCGCAGTCATCGAAAGAATCCCCGTCGCCGGAGCTGGCTCCACTCTTGTCGTCGCCTGTCACGCCGCAGTTCAAGCCCTCAGTGTTGCCCCTGACGGTGTACTCGGTGCAGGCGGCTGTGGTGGTGGTGGTTGTGGGCGCTTCGGTGATTGTGGTTGATGCGGTCTCGGTCGTGGATATCGTCGTGGGTTTGCAGTGGCTTGCGTGGGCACCCGAGACGGCCAATGCCGTGACGGCGACGGCGATGGACTTGGCAGAAGGCATTGTCGTCAGCGATTGCAGATGGAAAAATAAAAGAGTGAGCAAATGGGGAGGGGCCGCGATTTATTGACATTGCCCCTAATCTTTCTTTCCAAGATGCGATTAGTGTTGGGGGCTAACAAGCAATAGTTCAGGCACTAGCTGCGCGCCACGCCAAGCTTCAGATCAGATTGCAAGGCGTTTCCAGCCAATGATGAGTTGAGCGCAGTTCAGCTGGCCCAAGCCTCATTGAGGTTAATTGAAGGACAGTGGTGGGTGGTCCCTGACGTCAAGAGCATGAACACCACGAACGACAGTCTTGGCAATACAGTCTTGGCAATACGGTTGGGTCAAAGAGAGAGAACATCAAGCTTCCACAGAATGAGCGTTGGCTAAGGACCTCTCAGTGTCGCTGATAACACACATGTCTTCCATTATAGCTATCACAGCTAAAGACTGTCCAAGTAATACCTCCTAACCTGCATCAACCACAACGTCGTCGCTCGTCATCATCGCTCATCAACAACTTTTCCCTCCACTCGTACACCACCGAAAAGACAACAATTGATCAATCTTGAAAACCTCAAGCCTTAGGCTCAGCCTCGTGATCAACCTGGTTGACGCCCGGCGCGACGACCTTAACGTTTCCTTGCTCAATGTCCCGCGTGAGCACCTCGAGTCGGCTGACCTTGTCGCGCTTCTTCCAAGCGGGGATACCGGAGTCGAAGACGTCGTCCATCTCTTCGAGGGTGAATCCCTTGGTCTCGTGGGCGGTAAGGAACATGTGGATGAAGGCGGCGGCGTTGACTGGGCATGTGTTAGAGGCTAGGCGAAATGTGAGTCAGGGGGGACGTACAGGTGCCAAAGATGTAGTACATTTTGTAGCTAGAGTCATGTCAGCACTGGCATTCCGAGCCGTCGGGCAAGAAGTCTTACTTGATGTTCCACACTGTCACACTCGTTAGCAAGCTGTTCGAACAAAGCGTAGAGGGGGAAACTTACGCAGAGGAGGCACAGCAAAGGCCAGAACCATGTTCCAGAACCAATTGGTCGATGTGCTGATAGACACAGCCTTGGCACGAATCCGAGAAGGATAGATCTCAGCAGGATACGTCCACGACGTAGGACCCCATGTGGTGGCAAAGGTAGCGACGAAGAGGTATGAACAGGCGACAATGGCCGATGAGACGGGTCGGTTATCCTTGACGACCCAGCTGACGTCCGAATCCTCTTCGTCCTGGGGTTGACCGTAGTACTGCTGAAGAGCACCAGTGATGAACAGCCAGCTCATCATGAGGAACGATCCGATAACAAGGGCAGGCCGACGACCGAACTTGTCGAGGTAGAGAATGGCGGGGAGTGTCAAGGCGACGTTGATAATATACTGAATAGACGCTGTCAAGAGAGGAGAGGCGATATTGGCTCCCTCCATGATGTAGACAATATAATCTGCGACACCATCAGTCGATAGCCCAGACCCAGGTGCCTCACAACTTACACATCATAATGTTCATGCCACAAAGCTGACTCCAAGCCTGAATGCTCATTCCCAGAACAACACGTTTGAACATGCGCTTGGTAACGAGGGCCTTGTAGCCACCAATAGCCTCCTCACGGTCGAAGCGCAGAGACTCCTCGATTTCACGGTACTGCGCGAGCACCTTGGGATGATTCTTATCACCACCGCCGTGCAGATTGGCGAGGGTCGCGAGGGCTTCCTCCCATCTGTCCTGAGAGGCTAGCCATCTGGGGCTGTACGGGAAGAAGAAGAGACCGATGAGCAGGACCCAGGCGGGGACCATCTGGACACCCCAGGGGATTCGGAACGCGGCTGTCGGTTGGTTCTTATCTTCGGGGCCGCCTCCTATGCCGGCAGCAGAGCCGTATTGGATAAAGTACTGGATGAGGATACCCCAGGTGATGGCCCATTGCTGCAAACTACAGCCCAGTCAGTATGCTTCACATGCGGTCAGTCTTGTCCGTTGACGTACCTGACCACTCGACCGCGAATCTCCTTGGGGGCGATCTCAGACTGGTAGACAGGAACAACAGCACTGGCGATACCGACACAGAACCCAGCAATGACACGGCCAGTGCACAGCATGCCGACGTTCTGGGAAGCGCACTGCAGGATACTTCCAATGATCCACAGCACACAACTAATCTGCAGGGCAACACGTCGCGAGTACCGATCAGCGAGCAAGGACGAGAACAGCGAGCCAACCAGCGAACCGGCGGGCATGGATGCCGTGATGGCGCCCTGGCGGTACGATTTGGGGTTGTCAAAGTACTGCTTGTAAGCCTCAGTGCCCAACACCCCTGACATTGATGAAATGTCGAAGCCAAACAGGCCACCGCCTAGTAAACCCAAAGTCAGCCAGAGCCAAGGAGGGGGAGAGGGAGCAGTGGCTTGTACCTATGGCGGCAAAGCCGCAGATAAAGTAAACATTCGATGCTTGATACATGATGGTGATGTTACGTGGCGCACAAGCTTGTGATCAAACCAAAGTCGACGCCCATAGCTTGGGAGAGATGCATGTGTCTCGACACCCGGGCCCACGAGCTTGTTATGTAGTCCCAGCGGCAGGGTCTGGCTCAGCAGGGTGTGTGCACCGGTTCAGAGCAATGGCAGAAGTCCAGCGGATCGAGTAGCACTCACGGGCCGAATTGGATGATGGCTAGCGTCGTATTGTGGGATGAGAATGAAGATGGAGTGTTACGGATAGCTTCGCCTGTGTGGAAGGCGATCGGCAAGCAGCTGTTGGGCAGGCCATCAGCATCAGCAGGCACGACAGCAGCTGCTGTTCCTGACCAACGAAGGAGCTCATATTGCGTGCCTTCCATGTCAGGCTTGAGGCAGGTAGCTTGGGTCTTGGCAGGCAGGTCGTACCAGGGCAAGGGTAATAGGCAAAAGAGCGAGAGCGAGGTGAGTGGACGGAGAGATTCTGGGGATGAGCATCCCGGGCTAAAGTGATGCAATCCTTGCTGCAAGTGGAAGCGGCAACCAGACGATTCTTCGGAGCCCGGAGTAAGTACAAGTCAAGTTGATACTGCCTGCTCCTCCCCCTCCCCCGCAAGATCGACGTCAGCAGGAAGTACATCCATGTCGAGACGGCATTGACTCGCCGCCTCGGCAGCCAAGGCCATCGCGCTCGGCCGTGCACTCGAGGCAATGGCAAATTGCTCAGAGTCCGATACGAAAAACCGCATGTTGTACGCCGTCACGTGTCCCCACTCCCCCGTGGTCAATCTCGCCTGATGGTCACAGTCCCCTCGTGCCCCAAGTACCGCCGACGAGCGCCCGTAGGACCCCAGCCTCTGCATCGAATAGCCGCGCGACAGACCCCAACCCGCCCACGATCTTCAATGGCAGGATTCGGGCCCTGCCCTGTTGGGCGCAGCTCCCCCGTGTCTCGGGCCAGGTGAGGGCTGCTGTCCAAGTAACCTTACCATCAAGCTTGCTTTGACGACCTCCCTCGGGAATAACCCCCTCCAGCCATTCGGTGCATTGTCCCCCCGATATCCGACAAGTCGCGACAATCCATGCCTGACCGGGATGCTGCAACGTTACGCCTCCTTGTTTCGTGGTCAGCAATAAATTGATCCTCCACACGTGATGCTGGATCAACTCACCTCGGCATCCGGCGGCTGCCCAAGGCTTGGCCAGGAACAGTGTCATGTTGGTGTGTTGCCCGCCATCATCTCATCTCCACCTCCAACCAAGCCCATCGTGCTATCCTCTCCGCGGCCCTGCGTGAAGCAAAGCGAGCAGTGAGAAAAGGTGCTGTCCGAGGACAACGGGTGTTGATCAGCCATCAGACCTGAGAACAGGCGTTGGCTGTCCGAGACTTGCGACCAACGCCCGATGGTCAACGGGGACACCAGTCAATCTGTAAACTCATCAGCAAGGCAGCCTGTGAGCCAGGTGCCGTCATCACATCGAAGCCCGTCAAGGCCATCATCGTCACTGCAGTGAAAGGTTAGTAGCAGAAACGAGAGCTAATTCGTCCAATTGCCGGCCACTGGGCCGCGATCCTGATGGAAGCCGATGCATGCGGAGCCGAGCATGTGTAACCTGGGAGCCTTCGCGCCGAAACCGAGCCAACACCAGCCAGTCTCCAAATCATGACGGCATTACTGTACACGTTCGCTAATAAAACAGACAACAAGAAGATCATGTGTCTTCGCCGCCACCTGGGCATCGCCGAGAGCCATCCGTCTAAACAACCGAATTCCGTATCCACAACTCCGACGTCAAAATCATATGTGCAACCGCTGGGTATCAATGCGAATGTTCGTGACCGTCAAGAGGCCAGGGCATCAAGAGGAGCAGGGTCCAATGTGTTTCTCGTGGACATGTCGGAGGTAGTCTCGCTGCTGCCGGAACGATGAGTAGTCGCCCTGGAGAATCACCTCGAGAATGTTGCCACCGTCCGGGCGGCGGGAAAGCTCAGTCATCCTGTCTCGCAAGCTGTTAAAGGCGTCATGGAAACGGGCTAGGATAGCGGGAGTGTTTGATGATCCGCCCGAGATGTCATTGCCCGGGTTGTTGGGGTCGATGATGGAGAGACGGTCCGTGTTCTTGTACGTGAAACTCGATACATCGGACTGGCAGACAGTTAGCAAGGATTGAGGCATTGAAGCAGGGAGGCTCACCTTTCGAATGTACCCGACCGGTCGGGTAAGGGAGATGGCGTTGGTCTCGTAGCGGAAATCGCGGCCGTAGAGCTCAAAGAACTCGAGGAGCATCTCGCCGAGATGGTGTTCGGGGATGAGGCTACGGCTCTGGACCTGTGGCATGAGCTGCAACATACTGACGACCAAGCAAATAACTGTAAATCCACCGATGCCTCCATTGACAGGCTCGTTGAGACCCCGCATGAGAAGGAAATGCTTGATGACAGTCACAAGGATGGGCATGGAGGGATATTGCTGCTTCCATCGCAGAAAGGTATCAATGGCGTCGACTCCGCCCAAGTTCTCAAACGACACGTCCACCTTCAGGCCGGTGTGCTTGTCAACAAATTTGACCAACGGAACTCTCGCGTGGGCAATAACCTCGATAGAGTCCGAGTCCGCCACACGCTGGCTGGTGAGGAACTTTTGGAACTTGTAAAGCCAGCTCTTGGCCGAGAGATAGGTAGGCGGGCCTCCTCGCATGTAGCTCGCCGAGCACACAACCAGATCCATGTCGGCGGTGGGGAGGTATAAGCCCGACATGAACGACCCGAATGGATGTACCGTGGCACTAGCAAAGTTTCTACCGTCGCGTCGCATCGCCTTTCGGAGATTTTCCACAAGATTATCTCGGATCCGCTGCTCGAAATCGCGGGGTCTGACGTATTCGTAGAAGTCGATGATCTCTTTGTGTAATCTGGGCCATGTCAGCTAAAGTGTCATGAAGGGTGCAAACGATAAACTTTGGCACTTATTGAGCGAGCCAATAGCACCAAGCACCAAGCGACAATGTTGGGGAGGCAGTAAACTCACCGAAACGCCATGTTTGTCGTGGCCGAGTGGTCAACGGTGGCCCAAGGGCATGGCTCTTCCTTGGCCTTGGGTTGCCAGCTCGCTACCAGCATGCCCTTGGAGGGTTTGGTGGTGAACTTTTTGAGCTGGCCGTAGTCGGGAGGCTTGATCTCGTCGTCAGCAGTTCGCTTGCGGGAGCCGAGGGGACCGCCAGAGTCTCGCGGGGGTTGTGGCAAGTGCTTGGGTCCAGTTGGCGTCGCGTCCTTTGTCACACTGTTCAGAGGACCTGTCGTAACCTTCGGCCCAGTCGGGGCGTGAGGTGGGGGAGGAGGCGGCAACTCGCGAGGAGGCGGTGGCTCGCGAGGAGGCGGTGGCTCGCGAGGAGGAGGTGGTGGCTCTTCTTCACTGCTTTCTTCGTCTTCGGTGAGATCAAACGAGATGAAGTCCTCTGCTTCAGTTGAGGCGGCAGCCTTGGCCGCGTTGTCCTCGACTCGGGCCTTGCGAATGAGCTTGACCATGTCCCTCTTCTTACGCGTGCTCTCGTCGGGACACGGAAGTGCCGTGTATGGATCTGGGTTGGACCATTTGGGGGCAGCATCACCAGAGCCAGAGTCGTCGTTGGTTTTCGCGCGCTTCTTGGATGGGCCCTCGGTTTCAGACGATTCCGAGATGTCCATTTCAAGCTCATCATCATCCGAAAGCTCGTCGACGTCCCTAAACTTGGCAGCGCCTTCTTCACCGAGTCGCTCCTCGGGGAGATTTGCCGTCGCACCATTTACCAAGGCTCGCTCGGACGGGTGAGGCGGGGGTTGCCATCGTCGACCTCCTCGTCCTCGCCCGCGACCGCGTGAGCCCCTCCCATCACGGTGGCTGCGATAGTCGTTGGGGTAGTCCGAGATTCCGGCAGGTTTATCGACGCGGAAAGTGAAGTCGCCTTGGGGCATCCTAGGCCGGTACGAGTCAGAGGGCTGACGATACTCATCCCGCGGTGGGCGAGGAGGCAGACCTCCAGGTCGCCAACTGTCGGTATCTGTGCGACGGTCGCGAGGAGGCGAGGGGCGATAGGATCGATCTCTATTGGGGCCGCGTCCGTTGCGCGGGCGAGAGTCGGGCCGCGTGTTCCGCGGTTTGTTGGGTTTGTTGCGTACCATGATAACGGTATTTGGTATCGAGTTGTTGCGTGGATGAAACCACTTTAATTCATTTGTCGCGCACGAAAAAAAGCAGCGTTTTCGCGATCGGAGAAAATTGCGCTAGTCTTGTTCTAGGCAAGGGCGATCGAACACGCCTTAGTCAGCATGGTTTGCGTCACCACTCGCAAAGGTCCTACCCGGGAGTTTGGCAATGATTCAGATGAGCAATATGAATGAGCATCATTGCGGTGTGATGTGGTATTTATAGACTGTATCTTTCATCTGTTTAAGACCGATAAGAGTTTGTTTTACTGTAACTGTGTAGAAATACAGTTTTGGCTCCTGATTCTAACCTTATGCCTTTGATGCACCAGCGTCGTGGGCCGAAACCTCAATCTCAACAGCCATAGCCGGAGCTCCCAACTGCTTCACACCGATCTGGGTCCAGATGGGCTTGTGATTCGGCATCCACTTCTCGTAATTCTCCTTCATGCTGGCGTTGACCTCGGGTGTGATCTCGAGGTGGTACGAGTTGACCCTGAAGACCTGGTCCCAGCCCTTGCCGCCAGCAGCTTTGAGCGCGGTGTCGACGTTGCGGAAAGCCTGGTCGATCTGCTCCTCGACAGTCTTGGGGAAATCAAGACTGCCATTTTCACAGACCCAGCCACCTGTCATTTGTTTAGTTTATATCTAAGAACTTTTGTATTTGACTGCATACCCTGGCCGCTGGCTTCGATTCTATCGCCAACTCGGACGGTCTGGCTGTAGCCCAGGTTGTCGCGGGCCCACTCGCCAGCACCCTCGTAAACACCGTACTTGAGATGAGACATGATGCAAGTTGATGAGAATTGAGTAAAAGTGTTGAAAGCTCCTTGTTTTGGGAATGTTATGAATTGATGAATTGTGTTATTTGATACCAATTGATATGACTTTCTGCCCTTATATACTGAAGTTTGTCCACCGTTTGATGCTGCTGTGAACGCAATAACCTCACAGCCCAAACCAAGCGGCGCAACCTTTCGCCACGGCTGAGTAATGCCGGGTCATCTCTCCTCTGCACACAGAGGCTGACAGGGCAGATCGTAGCCCGTGCCAAGACGGAGCAACCAGATGGTGAGCCTGACAAATCCGACGAATCGAAGGATTTGCGCCAAAGCCACTTGACGTTCCAGATTTGATGCTGTAGGATTTGAAGCTCGGCGGAGGACCCTCTCCTCTTGGTACCAAAAAAACACAGGACTGAGGTTCACGGATTTTGGTGGAGGGGTCCAGTGTTTTTTTGGTCCCCCGTAGCCTCTGTGGAATCAACCCTGTGGCCAATGACGCTGATTGGCCAACTCTTGCCCCATCACCGATTAAGTTCCTCCGACTTGAGCGTAGGTATTCAGATCTGAGATGATCCGAGGCGGGCGGGCTCACTCACTTGCCGCATCGATAATCTGAATGTGCTTCTCTCAAGTGCCTATGGATATCTTGTTCAAGTCTTCAATAACGTTACTCATTCCGTAGCGGCGCGTCTTTTACTCCGTCTTCTTCTTCTTTGCCGCCTCGACATACGCGTTCACCTTCTCAATCTCTGCCTTCGCGCCATCCCATTTCTTGCGCTTCCCGTCAAAAACACGCCAGATAAAGGGCGTGTAGATGCCGTCCATCAGCAACTTGTAAAATGTCCTGTCCTGGAACCAGAACTTCCACCCTGCCAGTCCCCATCCTAGGTGCTCATTGACCTGCGTCCCGGCCGCCTTGTTCGCCCACGCCACCCATTCGGCTTGTCGCACCCAGCCAGGTACCGCGCTGCCGTCCTTGGCGATGCTGCAGATGAAGTCGTGCTGCTTGTCCACAGCTCTGTTCATCTCCTTGATGGAGGGTAGGGGCGAGTTGCCCTTCCAGACCTGCGCGACAGCCATGGAGCAGAGGTCGTACAGAGGAAACGCGCCGGTCGCGAATGCTACTGTGCCCATGAAGGCGAGCGAGTTGGGGTGGTCGAGTGAGAAGACGTTCTGGTAGAGACGAGCCAGAGGCTTCCCGCGAGATCCGATGGCCGTCTCCCACTTGGGCGTCGTGTTGCGGGTGGGATCAACGCTACGGTCCAGAAGATTGAACTCGGTCTTGTACCCTGTGCACCAAATGATGGTGTCGGCGTCGAGACGCGTGCCATCATCGAGCTCTATTTCCTTGGGTCCGACGACACGTTTTAGGCCGGCGACGGAGTGAATGTCGCCGGACTCGAGAAGGTCAACCAGGTTATCCGAAATGATGGGCACGGCGTGCTTGATCGGCGGTGCAGGCGACAGCTTCCACTCTGGTCTGATCTTGAAGGCCTTGTCCTGCATCTTCTTGCACATGGTGTTGAAAAGGAACTCGGCGAATCGAGGGAAGTTGAGCTCAAGGAAGCCCATCATAGCGGCCTTGCGGGCTGTTAGGGTGTGGTCAAAGGGAATGCCATTGAGCACCCGCGGCATCTGCGTGTTTGTCAGGATTGACATCGTGGACGGATGTACATGGCATCGAGGATACGCACCACTAAAGCTCCATGCTTGTGAGATACCCAGACCTTTTCGGCATGACCGCAAAGAGCTGCTGCGGTATCGGCGCCCGTGTTGCCCATGCCGACAACAACCACCTTTTTGCCCTTGAAGAGCTCGGGTCTGCCAAACGTGAGCAAAGCTTATGGCTTTGGGTCATTCGAGGCATACCTCTTGAATGCGCGAGAGTGTAGAACCTCGCCCTCAAATTGGTCCAAGCCCTCAAGCTTCGGAACGTGAGGCCGGGAGTTGATGCCGGAGGCTATGATGATCTTGTCAAAGTACTCGGGCCCTGACCCTACGACATCTACCACCCACCGATCGTGCTCATCGTCGCGTTTCACACTCTTGACGATCGTGCTCAGGCGCAGCCTAGGGGTCAAGTTGAAGTGCTCGACGTAAGCCTCCAGGTACTTTTGCACATGCTCGGCTGTGCAGTGACTGGGTGTATCGTCGGGAAAAGGGAAGTCTGTGAAGCAGCCCTGTTTCGCAGTGAGTATGTGTGTCGCATGCTCAGGGCTTAGCTGTGGCTTACCCTCTCTTTGGAGATGTTGATGATGGTGGCTGTCGAGTGTTAGCATCTGATTGACCAAGTGGTGATTGACTTACTTGGCAGAACCGACGTCTTGTCCTCATCGGTGTAATGCCATAGCCCTCCGACGTAGCTGTTTCGCTCAAAGCCCGTCACATTGAAGCCCTCTTCCGCCAGATTCTTGACGGCCACGAGGCCCAGGACGCCTGAATGCTGTTAGTAGTGGCCTAGGACTAGAGCATCGTAGACACGTACCTAAGCCGATGACGGCCACTCTTGGTGATTGCTCACTCATCTCTTCGTATCTCAACTCACGCCGTTGCAAGCCCCAAGTGATGTTTGTTTGAGGCATATCGCGTGTCCTTTATGTCGACCAACACAAAGCGCCCAGCTGAAAGCCCGAGACCCCATCCGGGTTCCATGGGGCGGAATTCACGCCGACTCAGCTGAACACAGGCCAAGGCTGGGCGGAAACACGTCCCGCGCCAACAGACGAGCCGGCCTATGAGAGCAGAGGCTGGTGGACTGCCGAGATGAGATCCTGGAAATTTGATGAGATCGATTAGATAAAATGCGACGAGCTCACTGGTGCACAAGCCGAGCTGAAGCACCCATCACGCCACGGGCGAGACAGCCCCACGAGGGAGGACAGCTATTTGCCCGACTCCGGGGCGATTTCTGATCCGCGTCGCCGACATCTGGGGAATGTCGGTCGGTACTGACTGTTTCACCGATGTGGTTATCATTGATGCATTCTATAAGGAACCTGTATACTTGCCTCTGCGATGAGAGTTTCATGAACATTTTACTGCTTACTACTATTCGTGACCGGCGTAAGCATAACGTCTTCAATTCGGGTCATCTATCGCAGCGCCATCATCGGCAGAGCCCTGAAGCTCCGGCCGGCCCATCCTTGAGTCCGCTTATCGGCTCCGGATGTTCGGACAAGCCAGTAGCGACGAGCCGCCGCCTATGGCAAACACGCATAATACAAGCACGGTCCTTCCGCACCTGTTGGCCTGAGGGTGTCTCGGAAATTTTGGAACATTCTTGGCGCAATTCTTTGCCGTTGTGGCTGCCTCAAGGAACGAATGATACGGCCGTGCCTTCGGATATGGGGCGATGAGATGCACAACTGCCACACCAGCATCCAACAGTCGGCCAATCTCAATCGGACCCATTTATGAGAAGCCTCTATTTCATTTTCCGTCATTATTAAATATTAATTATCCCACTTCTCTATCCGTTTCTTGCCATGTTTTTTTTTCTGCCCACAACGCCGGAGCCAATACTTTTGTGAGTGTAAATGTCCAACCATCAAGCCAACCATGCCGTGCATTCCAGTAACGCCATACCAGTGCCCCTTTACATCTTCGTCCAGAGAGTAGAAAAGTTTCCAATAAGCAATCCTCGGGCAACAGTGAAGGATATACCAGCCAGAAAGACGATGGCAAGATAGAAGCATGCCAAAGGCTGAGCACCCAGCTTCTCCAGCATGATGCCACTCAGAGGATTGGCCAGGAGCAGTGCGATGCCCACGGAAAAGTTGGTAGATCCTGAACTCGTTAGCGATGCATGCTCCGGTGCATACGGAGTCGGCGACACGTACCATAATATCTTGCGTAGTCTTTCGGCTCACATGTTTTACCCGTGCAGACTGAGTGGTGTTAGTCGATGCCGCAGTCTGTAGGTCAACTATGTAAGACGTACCTGGGGAGAGGGCGTAGAATGCTCCTGAGCAGAACCCCCACAAGGCCGAAAAGGCGTACAGTAGAGGAGCTGAAGTCGTGCTAAAAGGAATAAAGATGGTGGCCATAAAGACCATGATCAATACCATGACCGAGACCATAGAGTTGAGAGCCCCGAATCTATCCCCTAGAAGACCCATGGTAAAGCGTCCAGCACAAGAGCATAGCACCTAGGATGGACAGAAGAGTGTACCCGTCTTCGGCGGTGAAGCCAGCACCGACTGAAATCGTGGGCAAGAGACCACCAATGCCAAAAACAACAAACTCAATCAAGAAGACTCCGCAAGACACAAACACGAAAGTCGGGTTCTTCCATGCTGACAAGTCGAGAGCAGAGGCCGAACCTTGGGTCTTTTTCTTGCCCGAGTTGGCTTCGACGAGTCGTTGGAAAGGGAGGTAGTAGATGACTCCCAGAGTGGTCGCAATCCCCACGACTAATGCCACAATTCGCATGGACCATGCCCATCCGAGGCTTCGGAACGTTGACCGAAGGAGGAGAGGAAAGATGATTGAACCGAGGGAAGTCCCCAGTACTGCGGTACCGATGGCCAAGCCACGCCGCCGAACAAAGATCTTTCCAACCACGCCAATAGCCGTGGTGCAGTCAATACCCGTGCCAATGCTCCCGAAAACGCCGAAGCAGAGCATAAACTGCCAGTAAGTCTTGCACTCTGCCATTAGGAGGAACGTGGCAGTGGAAAAGACTGCTCCGATAGGGCCAAGTACCCGAGGCCCGTAGCGATCTAGGATGGACCCGATTTGGAAGTTGAAGATGAGGGAGAGGAATAGATAGACTCCGCTGATCCATCCGACTTGGCTGAAGGAACGGTCACTCAGCTGGTTGAGGCTGAGATATGACTGGACTGTCCCAATAGATGCCATGAAACCTATGATGCCTTGTCTTAGTTGTGACGTCCATGATAGTTGGTATGGGGTGCGTACCAAAGGAAGGGATAAGGAACAACAAGGAGCCCAAGACACAAGCCCATGCACCGAGGTCCGATTCGATGTCCTTTCCTACCGAGTCCACAGAATCATCGGATTCTTGGCCTGCATCGTGGGTAGAAGAAGGATAGGAGCTGGGCGCACTCTCCACGTCGACGTTTGGACTCTTCTCAGGGAACGTAGGAGTAGAGACAGAATCCATCTGCTGGTTTTCCCTCATGATGAAAGGCTTGTCGACTGTCTGAAGAATTCTGCCTGCTGTCTACCCCAACAGAGCCTCAACCTCGCCCATATTTATACCGTTGAAGCCCATTACCCCCATCGTGAAATCCACATGTTTACGTCTTCACAAGACCAATTCTGGGTCACGAAACCCTCATTCTGGGCCCTCATAAGACTCACTCTGGGTCCCCAAAACTGATTCTGGAAGCTCTGCTGAGAGCAGAGGTAAAATTTAAGCTTACCATGGCAATAGTCTTGTGATGTTGTTTTGGACCCATATGTCGCGATTGCCGTTTCGGGAAGCTGGCCTGAGAGCATGATGAAAATTTGTCAACGAGCGAGCTCTCTAGAAGGGCCTGGGCTGGAGGAGATAGTCCACTTTTGGTGGGTCGGATCGGGAACCTGCCCGAGGTGTTAAGCCATTGGGGGCTGAGAGATTCGTCACGGGGGAGAAAAGCGGTTTGAGTCGGCAGTGGATGAAACTAGAGGAAAGGTATCATTGTCGATGTCTGAACGGTAGAATATTCCCAACTTTGGTGGTTCACATTACGGAATTCCAGCAAGATATCGCGAGGTTGGGGATGAGGGAGTTGGCTGATTCAGCGACGAATCACCTGACAGGGTGCTGACCGGAACCAGCGGCTTACGCTAGCTCGTCATAGCCAGCGTTTACTGTCATACGCAAGCCATGAGACTTTCCGCGCCGTCTTTTCAGTCGACGTATTAAACGCTCATCTCTCTCGCAGCCGCAGGACGATGCCCGCCATCACCGAGGCTGTGAGAGATGGCGTCCACGATGCGGCAGCGCGGTTCCGCCGCTGGCTCGACACGCCCCAGGGCCGTGGGGTCCTCAAGTGCACCATCGCCTACACCATCGCCAGCCTCGCCACCTTTGCGCCGCCGCTGTCCAACTTTCTTGGCAAGCCAGAGGGCAAACATGTCGTCGCGACTATTACCGTCTACTTCCACCCCGCCCGGTCTGTTGGGTCCATGATCGAGGCTATCCTCATCGCCATCGTCGCTGTCGCTTATGCCGAGCTTGTCTCTGTGTTATCCATGGTCACTTCGGTGTTTTTCGGCTCGACTATGCATCTGGTGACGATATCGCACGTCTTGGTTGTTGTGGTATTCATCGGTGGTGGGTTCGGGTTCATGGGATGGGTCAAGCAACGCATGTTGAATCCTCTCGTCAACGTTGGCAGCACCCTCGCATCGCTTGCTATTATCGGCGTCGTCACGAAGGAAAACCATGTCATGTCAAACGTCTTTTCCAACGAAAAGGTCTCACAGGTGCTCAAGATTCTCATCATGGGAATCACCACGACGGTCATCGTGAACCTGCTACTCTGGAGGAGCTCTGCTCGACAGTCCCTGCGTCAGACCATGAACAGAGTTTCAGTTCCACTGGGAGACATGTTATACATGATCACGGGGAGTTTTCTCAGTGGTTCCGAGGAAGGGCTCAATTCGGAGGGATTTGCGGCCGCAGCTTCACACTATTCCACGTCCTACACTCAGATGATGAAGGATATGAGGGAAGCCAAGTTTGAACATTACTTCTTGGGCCACGAAGAAATTTATGATCACGAGAAATCAGTTGCGAGATCGATGGAAACGCTGGCGCAAGCTCTCGGTGGTTTGCGAAACGCCACCAACACTCAGCTCGGACAGTTGAAACACCCAAAGCCGCTCAACCCAAGCGCTACGGGTTCATCATCACCAAACACATCTTCTGACCTATTTGAATTATTCAACACCTCGATCAGCATGTCCATGTCATCGCTACGGCAGAACCTCTGCAGAATCTTGCACGAACCACAGTTTGGACAGCCTCCGAGCTACGAGATCAACATTGACGAGGATTTGCGACGAAACTTGATGGACTCATTAAACACATTCAACACAGCTCGGGCGGACGCACTGCAAGGACTCTACGACCGCATCGAGCAGATGGCCTCATCAAATGAAGGGACACGGGCGCACCTGGAAGAAGTCGCTGCTGCCTGCGGACACTTTACCTTTAGTCTGCAAGCCTTTGGGGAAGAAGTACTACAGTACCTGGATGTCCTGGATGACTTGGAATATGTCATCCTGCACAAAAGCCGAAGCTGGAGGTGGCTCCTTTGGTGGAAAGATGGGAACGCAGAGGGCCGTAACAAAGCCATCCGATTGTTCGAGACTGCCGAGGCCGATAACCTGATCCGGACAAGACAGCGGCCTGTGACCTCTCCAGATGATTCTGCCGCGGTTCCTACACGGGTGGATATTAGGACTTGGTATGCTGCTCCTGATGCAAACAAGATCCTTGCTTGGCTGTGGAGGAACATCTCCGCCTTGTTTAAGAAGATGGCACGAGATGATAGTGAGTACATGAGCGCGCTTTTAGAACTTGGCTAACTTTAAGCAGTCCAGTTTGGTCTCAAAGTCGGTATCGGTGCTGCCCTATGGGCGATGCTTGCCTTTCTCGAGGAGACAAGAGAGGTGTATAACCAGTGGCGTGGCGAATGGGGCTTGCTGTCATTCATGATTGTCTGCTCCATGACGGTTGGCGCCTCCAACACCGTGGGGTGGGCACGCTTTATCGGTACCCTCTTTGGGGCCTTGTTTTCGGTCATCAACTGGAAAGTGAGCCACGGCTATGCTATCCCTTTGATCTTTCTTGGCTGGCTTACTAGCTTCATCAACTTTTACATCATCGTCCAGCATGGAAAGGCTTCGCTGGGTCGCATCAGTCTGCTTGCATACAACGTATCGACGCTGTATGCATATAGTATTCAGCGAAAGGCAGAGGGAAAAGATGACACTGACAGTGAGGGTGTTGAACATCCAGACATCGTCGAAATTGCCAAGCGTCGAGCTATTGCTGTGACGGCCGGTATCATCTGGGGTCTTGTCGTCTGCCGACTCATCTGGCCCATCTCGGCCCGCCGGAAGTTCAAAGAAAGCTTGTCAGTGCTCCATCTCCAGATGGGACTGATCTGGAAGCGTGGTCCGCTCGCTGTGCTGTACCGGAGCGAAGGTTCTCAGAGCTACCTCAAGTCTGGTGAACAGGCTGCTCTGCAGAGGTATGCTGCCAACTTGGAGAGCTTAAGGGTATCTGCGTCCTCAGAATTTGAACTTCGCGGTCCTTTCCCGACGGATGTGTATGGCCGCGTTTTGCGTGGAACGACTCGAATTCTTGATGGCTTCTATGGTATGAGCCTCGTTGCATGTCGCAAGGGCCATCTCACAGAGGGCGAAAGAGCGTTATTGCGGTATACCGCTCGCGAGCGTGCAATTCTCTGCGATCAGATCTGCCAAGCCTTCCAAGTTGTCGCCAGTTCGACCATGCTTGAGTATCCCTTTGCCGATGCCACAGACAGCATCGTATCAGCGCGCGAGAATCTTCTGACCAAGATCTTTCAGTTTCGAAAGGAACACCCTTCGCGATCATCAAACGAGGAATATGAAGGTAGCAGTGATCTAGCTGAGGTCTTGGTGGAGGAGCAGGATTACGCCCTGCTGTATGCGTATGCTCTTGTGACAGGTCAAGTGGCGGATGAGTTGAGGATGGTGGGCAAGGAGATTGGGACCTTGTTTGGTGTACTGAATGAGGATACACGTCTTTTGCGGTAATAGAGATTCCCTTTCACAAGATCTGGAGGATCGTCCATCTTTTGTAAGGCCGCGGCTGGCGTTCTGATCATCTGAAGCTGAAGAGGGCCTGCATCTTGTCAAGTGTGTGCAAAACCAATCAACTGATGGCTTATCCCTGCCTGTGGCGCTTTCAGCTCACACTTCGACTCTGATGACGGATTGGTCGCCTTGTTTACTCCGCCACACTCGGTTCTCCTCATTCAATTCGCCTCTGTCACGGTCGCTTCTGTCTGCCTGTGTCATATTCGTTCCTAACCAATCTTCCATCGCTCCATGTTATACCCACCGACCTCTGTCTCGAAATAGCTTGCTTGAAGTCTGGCACTCTTAAATACTGGGTGCTCTGCTTCTGCTGAGCTCATAAGGCTTGTTACCCGTGCCTTGGTCGTCCACTATACACTTACTCCTACCGCACTGGCCCAACTGCCATCATCCCTAGCCTTTGATCCGGCATCAGAAGAATAAACAGCCAACCCTTATCTATTGCCTCCATTTTCCGCCACTGTCCAACGCAAGCATGTCTGTGTCGCCTGCCACACTTCACGACCAGGACGAAACTGCCACTCTACCGCCGCCCGGCTCAGACCACCAACCGCAATCGTCAGCAGAGGCGAGTACCCGGGCAGTTGGCCGGACCGAATCTAATACGACACAATCAAAGACTGCAGAAAAACACTCCATCGAATCGAACCAACATCAGTCCCTCGCCTTTAGCTCAGGCCTGGATCGCTATCAGTCCAGTGACTTTGCAGACAATATTGAAAGGGAATTCATCCCTATAATGTTGTTGTGACCCTAGGAGCGGGCCGTCAACGCCGACCAGAACCCGTTGTGGTGCAGCAGCCATTTTGATCAAAGATTGTGGAATTTGTTGTGTGAAGAAGGAAAGGAATGGGCTCCTACGAGTCGGGAAGAGCAGCTTTTATTCTAACTGAGAGGGAAAATA
>JAADYS010001408.1:0-38979 GCA_012931995.1 Fusarium albosuccineum
CCTCCACAGCCTCTGTCCGACCCGTCTGCGCCGCCGTCCTGGTCCACGACGCCGAGCATACCTCATCCAGCCGCGTCGAACCCTCCGCCAGCGATCCCCCAAGCGCCCGTTCCAAACCCGTATATGCCGGCCCAAGCTCCTATTCCTGCGCCGGTTCCAGTTCCGCCGGTGCAGACGAGGGGTTTTACGACGGATCATAGGGATATCAACCAGGCGCAGAAGCATGCCAAGTGGGCGATATCTGCGTTGAACTTTGAGGATGTCCCGACTGCCGTGAAGGAGCTGCGGAATGCCCTTGCTATGCTGGGGGCACAGTAAGGATGCTGGGTAGCTTTCAGTGTCGATTGTGATGAGAGACTTGCATTTAGAACGAGGCAGACGATACCACAGGTTGGAATAAGCATTGGAACACAAGTCATGAGTGGGGGTTTCAGAGTAGAACACTGTAGAACAGAGGTGATTGAGTTGAAAGTGCTATCTACTTCATAACCAACCAATATCAAGAAAAGCAATCTTTGTGCTCGTGACCGTTATAATCGTAAAATCATTGGCACGCAGGCAAGCAATGCGGCTGTCTCTCGTACAAAGCTATGCCGAAGCTAGCAAACTGTTCGCCTCGTATCCCGGATGAGGGAAGCCTTCAGGATATGCTACCGCCTCATCGGCAATATCATTGTCATCATCCATAGCGTCAGTCCAACCTCTCTTAGGGCCCCATTCTATAGTGCAGCCTGACTGTGTTACGGTCTCCATGAGAGCTTGCATCATGGCGCCAGACTTGCTGACACTAGTCCAGCCGTCAAACTCGACGACTTCGACCGAAGGCAGATTCTCTAGCACATCACTGAGAAGGTTTTTACTGAAACCCTCATAAAACCCATCTGAACGACGCCATCCATTGAAATACTTGTCGCTCGGGTCGAACTCGACAAAGACCTTGAGTCGCTGTACACCGACACAGTCTGAGAGCCCTAGAGCTGGGTTGACGACCCATCCTTTGGGTGGTGCGTTCCACCCAGGACCAAAGAACAATTCGAGGGACGTGATGCATCGGCGCTGGTTTGGCTTCAACCGTGCCAAAAGAGGCTTCTTGGTCTTGAAGTAGCGGCCAGGGTATGTAGGGAATAGACGAAAGGTGCGTGTGCTATAAAACGCAAAAGTGGCTTCGTCACGGACCTGTCTACAGACTCGCACGAGACTGAGTTTCTTGTGGTAGCGTTTGTAGTTTTGCGGACAAAGATCGATAGTTTCGTCGACATCATCATCGTAGAAGTAAGTGTAGATTTGAATGCGGACCTCGGCGGGGAGCGATAGGAAGTGAAATGGTGTTCGCGGTACA
The DNA here is from genome assembly GCA_012931995.1 of Fusarium albosuccineum. NCBI lineage: Eukaryota > Fungi > Ascomycota > Sordariomycetes > Hypocreales > Nectriaceae > Fusarium > Fusarium albosuccineum. Next base: position 1,340 of record JAADYS010001408.1, read on the forward strand.
CGACGCTTTGGCCTGAGAGGAATTAGAGGAGTATCGAGGGTTAAGTCGGCGATAGAGAGCTTGTTAACGTCCTCTTCAGTAACCGCCTCGTTGGAAGCTGTAGAATTTGTAGGTGCGGGAGGTGCCCGGCTCGACGAAGGCATGATGATGCGCAACGTGCCGGCCGGCCGAGAAACCGAGCTCTTGCTCTTGCTCGATCGTCGAACCATGTTGATGGATGGGACGTGTTAGAATCGTTGGGGCGAGTTGGAGTATTATAGGCGATGTGGCGAAGAGAAATTGAATGAGGAGGCGTATTTCAAATCTTTGCGCAATGACTAGGTACGCTCGTTGATCAAGGTAATTTCGTCTCAGTTATTCGCCAGGGTCTTTGCGGTCGGTCGCCAGAAATGAGGCTTATCACAGAGGGTAGTGCCATGGCGTTGTAGCATCGACGACAAGGAGACCACCCTCTAGAAGGCAGCGCGGAAGACAGCCATCGTGTTCTCGGGGTACTCGGGATAATCGGCGGAGAATTTGTTCGTGGCGAATTGTAAGAAAAAAGGTGTCGCTTTTTACACGCCAGAGGAAGTCAATTGTTCAAGGCCGGCCACACAAGAGGGCGAATGAAGTGCGCAAGACACTGTGAGGGGAACAGGACGAGGGTTCGGGTTGCTTAAAGGCCATGCCGGCGCTTGATGTCGCCTTCAAAGTCGGAGATAGGCGCCATGAACCTGGGGACGACTGCAGGGGCCTTGACTGGATGACATGAGCATCATGGAGGGGAGCGGTGGGGTTCCATTCGGCCTCATGATCGGGGCGTGACCGGGGCTCACGTGAACAGAGATTCCACCCTTGAAGTTGTCACCAATCAGAGATTAGCAGGTTGAGGGACTCGAGCGCGAAAAGCTATGACGCCATCGGTTTATCTAAAGTCCGTGCCACGGCTAATCTGCGGTGGCTCAAGGCCATTGGGCCCACTTTCCATGCCGCCGTCCGATTTTTTTCCCACAGCCGAGCGGCACGATGCGATGGCGGAGCATCAGACCAACTTGTCGAGCTACGCCATTGAAGTCGATCCGCTTCGCCATCGACTCCCCCGCCAGCAACCGCCCAATTCTCGCGGTAACACCTGGCCTCTCCCTCTCCCTCTCCTCCACCGTCATGCTATCTAGAGTAGCCCAGGCCTCGCGCTTGGGCTTGACGGCAGCTCGTCTGTCGCGGCCCGCCACATCTCCCGCATTTCGACCTCGTTCCGTCGCAGCTCCCCTCGTTGCGTCGCCATGGCTCCGAGCATACTCGAAGAGAAAGCGCCCTTCAGATCAATCGAACATTGATAAGACGAACCAGAAGCCCTCGCAACCCCCCAGCGATGCCAATGCCGCACCAGCCGAGAACGCTGCCAAGCCGTCCGAGCAAAAGTCGAGCGAGCAGGATGTCGACAAGGCCGGAGAGCAATCCCCCGAGGCTCCCAAGGAGGGCGAGCAAATACCTTTCCACAAGCTCCCTTATCTGACTCAGGGCATTCCTTCGACGCTGGAGTATGAGATGGAGGGCGACAAGAAGAAGGAATCACAGTCTCTACAAGAATTTGAGGACACTGAATCGTCAGGTGGTCGCGGTGGACGTGATCGATCAGAATATGTCTCAACCACAGACCGCAACCGCAAGTGGTGGACGAGGTTCCTGCTCATTGGGAGCGCTGCTGGTGGCACTCTGGGTGTGTTGTATATGGGTCGCAACTGGGAAGACACAATCGAAGCCGACCGTCACTCCGATATCCCTAATGGCCCCGGCCTTAATCTCTGGTGGCAGCGCGCCAAGGCTCGACTGACCGAGTCTGTCACATACTACCAGGAGCCTGCATTCGAGAAGCTCCTACCTGACCCAGACCCCACCTTCGAGCGCCCCTACACCTTGTGCTTGAGCTTGGACAACCTACTTATCCACAGCGAGTGGACTCGTGAACACGGCTGGAGAATTGCCAAGCGACCCGGCATGGATTACTTTATCCGATATCTGAGCCAGTACTATGAGCTGGTTCTCTTCACTACCGTTCCGTTTGCGACTGGCGAGCCTATTCTTCGGAAACTGGACCCCTTCCGCTTCATCCTGTGGCCTTTGTACAGGGAGGCTACCAAGTTTGAGGATGGCGAGATCGTCAAGGTGAGTTTCCCTCAAGGGGCTTCCACGTCTTATACTGACCTGTCTAGGATCTTTCTTATCTGAACCGTGACCTGTCCAAGGTCATCATCATCGATACCGAGGCTAAGCACATCCGCAATCAGCCCGAGAACGCCATCATTCTGGACCCCTGGAAGGGAGAGCGCGGTGACAAGGAGCTCGTTGGTCTCATCCCCTTCCTTGAGTACATCCACACCATGCAGTATGAAGATGTCCGCAAGGTCATTAAGTCTTTTGACGGCAAGCACATCCCGACCGAGTTCGCTCGTCGAGAGGCCATCGCCCGCAAGGAATTCCAGGCGAGACAGCTTGCCTCCAAGCACAAGCACGGCTCAGGCGTCGGCGCTCTGGGCAACATGCTCGGCCTCAACCCTAGCAACATGAGCATGATGATGACACCAGAGGGTGAGCAGAACCCCAACGAGGCTTTCGCTCAAGGAAAGATGTTGCAGGACATTGCCCGTGAGCGCGGCCAGAGGAACTACCAGGAGCTCGAGAAGCAGATCCGAGAGAACGGAGAGAAGTGGCTCAAGGAGGAGGCCGAGATGATGGAGAAGGCCCAGAAGGAGGCCATGACGAGTATGATGGGATCCTTCTCTGGCATGTTCGGTGGCGGAAACCCTCCCGAGAAGAAGGCCTAAGGGCCAGAATCAGCGAGGTGCAAACACATCTCCACTAATTAATGTCTTGTAATCTGTTTTCATGGCGGCGGGCTATGGAGGAACATGTCGCCAGCCATGTCTGTCGTCCCCAGATTGGGAGAAGGCGACCTATAGAAAAAAACTTGCATCTGGGATGGGAGATGTACGGGGCATGGGTCGGAACGGGAGTCAAACTTGTAAAAGATGGCGGGCAAGACGCTTTTTGTATATCTAGTGTACGTCGGGAGATGTTGTACAACAAAACAAAAAATGAAGTATGAAGAATGAAGAATGACATCGAGATGCTGGGGTTGGTGATTGGAAGATGGGCTTGGGTTGTAGTTCAGTTGACCTTTTAGTGGTCCGGATACGTTTGCTGTGACTAGATCATCACGGCCATGTCTTAAGATGATCTTTCTATCAAGACATGATCCATGTCACTTATAATGTTCAAGGCATCCCAGTTGGTGAATCGCATCGAGGTTAGAGAGGCAATCACGTGGGCGGACTTGGCGGAGAAGACCACCCTAAAGCTAATCGATCAAACGGATTTCAGTTCCATCAATGCGCTCTTGACCAAAGTTCTTGCTATAGACCAATGATGTGAGATTGCCGTGTCAAAGGCCCCAACAACTTTCGCAAACACGCGAATAGTCCTTTGTAAGCGCGGTTGCGATCGGCAATGAGGACGGCAAAGGCATCGCAGAGCGCAGTGAGCTGTGAGACGCGCAGCTCGGAACGAGGTGAGAACTATAACCACTATCTGCAAACAGGCCCTTAATTCAATGGTCTGGAGCTGACTTCCAATTGTCTAGGCTGTTTGGTCTGTCGCTCACGCAAGGTTAGTCGCCTTCACCTTGCAGCTCTCCAATGCTATCCAGGCATAATCCCGATGAGCTCCAAAGCACCCTGTAGAATGCGGATCTAACATGCCATTCAATAGGTCAAATGCGATCGGACTACTCCATCGTGTCTCGCCTGTCGCCGGTTACGCATCAGCTGTCCTGGGTATGAGAGTCGAGGCCCTGTCTCGGCAACCAACCTCGATTTATCCGTGGAGGGTATCTTTAGGGCCTCTGGTGTGCAGAGGAGAAAGGTTGGATCTTGCGAAAGCTGCTACAAGGCCAAGATTCGGTGTTCCAAATCTCGTCCGGCGTGTCATCGGTGTGCTCAGAGAGGCAATGCCTGCGTTTATCCTGGCAAGTACAAGCCTGTCGTCACCGAAGACCCGTCGAATGCAAAAACAAGTCGAGTTACTCAGCAGCCTCTACTATCTGTTGATTCCCACGATGACCTTGATGCACCGATTAACTCACTTGGAGAGACATCGGCAACTCAGGATCAGCTTGGCCAGGATGAACTCAAATGGTATGGCTTCACTAGGTCACAATGGGGAACCTGGTGCTAACTTCCTCCTGTATAGGCTGTACGACGAGTCGCCACCAGTAGACCCAGCACTGCAAAGAATTCTCTTTGATCGCTACTTCACTCGCATCCACACGTTGAGGTGTCTTGGCTTCCTCCACAGACCCTCGTTTATGCAGTCGTTTGACAGTGGTACATTGCAGGAGGAATATGGAGCCCCATTGATCCAGATGATATGTGCATTTGGAGCAAGGTATGTTCTTCTTATCTAGCTCATACTATCAGCTCACGCGTCCGTAGTTGTCTTTACTTCGAAAACCCTCGGCTTCGACGCTACACATCGTATTTGGGGATGCCGGGTGGACGTTGGGCAGCAAAGGCAGCCGATGCGGTTTTGCAAGGCATCAGAAAGCCTTCAGTTAAGAACTTGATGGTATGTGGACCTTGAGTGCTATCCCCGACAAGGCGTCGCTAACAGCGGGTAGGCAATGGTGCTTGTCTGTGAGTATGGCGTTGGTACCGAGGACCACGGGATGGTCTTCCAGCTGATGGGATGCTGCCACCGCCTCGTTAGATTGCTGGGCATTGATGAGCAGAAAACATCTTCATTCGGCTGTTCTGCTCAAGCACAGACCCGGATCGAGTCAGAGAGGCGGCTTGCCTGGTCGTGCTACATACTCGACAACGTGGTCGGAGCAGGCGTAGATGCTAACATGGCTCGGCCTCGATGCCCAGCCATGCCTCTACCTATTGCTGATCACGAATTTACATCTCAGGTAGTGTCGACGGGGGAAGAACTACAGACGATTGAGTCCTTCGACGGTCTTGCACCTCCGCGAAAGCACAACTTGAGATCCCACATAATCTTCCTCGTTTCCCTCCGGACTCAGGTCCTCAGGTAAGCTGCGTGCAAAACCACGCTTTTTTACCTCATGGAACTAACAGTATTAGGCTGATTCGCGAGCCTCGGACACCTGAGAGCATATTCCGCCAAGGATCCGACTTTTTGGAACTCATCTCCAAGCTGAACACCTGGCATGCAAATCTGCCCCAAGAATTGCAGCTAACGCAGCTACAACTCTATGCCCACAAGGACACGAACACCATCGGGGCTATTTTCTTTCTACACCTGGGATACCACGGTGCCATCTCCGATCTGACTCGGGTCTCGCTCAAGGGCTTCGACTTTCCCCTGGCCGAAGCCTTCCAGTCTGTCCCAGCGCCGTTCAGGGCTGAATGTCAAAGACGGTGCCGATACCACGCAGACAAAACGTCAGAAATAGTCCGACTTGGGCTTGAGCACGGCACGCAGCCTTTTGACGATCCATTCTGCCACGTAGCGGCGTTTGAAGCGACCAAGATACAAATCGTTCACTCGGCAACAACGCCGAATGCAGGCTCCAGAACACTAGCCGAGGATAACATACGGACCAATATCAGGCTGATGGAACTAAAAGAGGGACTACCTCAAGGTATCTTGGTGAGTTCATCACAGTAACATGCCCCTAGCTTGTTCATGTCTCACGGTGTGTTAGAACCGAGCTGTATTTCCTTTATTAGCCCGCTTCGGCTTTGGCAATCCTGTGGAGGAGTGGAAGCACATTCAAACTCAAAGGTTCGTGGACGAAACGCATGTACTATGGAGCCAAACTGACAGGTGTTGAGTGTATCTGCCGGAGACGACATTACTGGTCCTGCTGATGTGGCCTATCTTACGAGTCTGAGTACTTTCCGACGGGCCAAGGCTAGAGCGAAAGCTACTGAACAACAGCCATCTGCTGCTGAAGATCAAGTGAGAAGACTCGGTGGTAGGGATGCTGCTTCTGAGCGCCAGCCACCCTCCATTTCAGGAGTTGGCCCCCTGGTCACCCAAGTAGGCGGTCTGGATCAGTCATCTGTTCAGTCCTTCTTAAATCATCACGACAATGCTGGCTTGGGGATGGTCGGGCACCATAGCGTTGCTCCGGACATCTCGCCGTCGACGATGGGCTCCGATATAAGTTGGTTTCCACCAGAAGAGTATCTCCAGCTTGCGACAGAGATGTCCGACTACCTCACGTGGGACATTGGTGGGCTGGCAGAATGGCCCGGCATTCATGGTAATCACATTTAGGAAGAGTTGAAAAAGGTATTCGATAATAGACACTGATATCATCCCAAATCTTATGTGGATAACCCACTGAGGTACTGAGGCTATCTACTTTACGTTATCGGGGACAACGCCTATCAATTGCTTGGGTGTAATCTCTGGTCTTCCGACATACTTAATCCACGCGTATGGATCCGAAACCTCGTCCACTAGCCCCGGAGATGGGCCTCCCGGCGTTGGGCGAGCGAACTCTCCAGCCAACCCAACCACACCAACTTCTTCCTTATACTTGTCCCACAAAGCCAGCATTTCGGCAAACAACTTGGGCTCTTTCTGGCTCAGATCATGAACCTCGCCGGGGTCTTTGCGGATGTTGAAGAGCTCCCAGCGCTGAGGACCTCTGGGCACCGGAACGAAGGTGATCTTGTAGTCACCCCGACGCAGGGCCCCCGAGCCGGCGATCTCGAAGCCGGCGACATAGTCTGGGTCGTGGATCGGAATCTTAGCAATTCCAGGACCAGGACGCGACTCTGTCACTACGTTTTCAAGGAATGGCTTCCAGCTGCGTCCCCGTAGTTGCGCAACGGCTCGCCCCTTGTACTCGACTGGATGTGAGACCCCGGCGAGGTCAAGTATTGTCGGGACGATATCCATGACAGTACAGAATGCATCTGTGATCACGGACTCTGTGGGTTTTCGGTCCTCTCGGCCTACTTTGTCAGTGCCAGAAGATGGGGGCTTGACGATGAGAGGCACTCGACAGCCGCCCTCGGTGGAAAACATCTTGAAGAGCCGGCTTGATGCCGTGGCTGCTTGTGCCCATCTCGAACCGTACCAGACAAACGAGTTTTGTCGACCAATATTATCCAGGCTATTGTCATAGTATTTGGCTATGTTGGCCATGATCTTCTCTCCCATTATGGGCAGTGCCTCGTACGAAGCCCCCTCTGCACCGTTGTCCGACATGAACATGATGAGGGTATTATCGAACTCGCCTTCTTGCTTCAAGAAATCGAGAACCCGGCCAATGTTCCAGTCCATGCGATCCACCATGCCGGCATATGTCTCCATGGCACGCGCAGACTTTTGCCGAGTTTCGTCATCCAGAGCATCCCACTCCTGCTGCTCGGCCGGTAGCGCCACGACGGGGTGTGGTTCGATATCGGGGGCAATGAGGTGAAGCTCCTTGAGGCGCTGTAGCCGTGCGAGTCGAAGCTTTGCTGGTCCGTCGGCGTATATGCCCTTGTACTTGGCCATGTTCTCTACTGGAGCCTGGAGTGGCCAGTGAGGAGCGCTGAACGGAAGGTATGCAAAGAAGGGCTTGTCTCTGTATTCGGGGGTGCGCTCTTTGAGGTAGTTGATCAGCTTTTCAGCGTAGCTGTCGGATGAGTACCACGGCTGAGGTAACGAGTTTAGATAGCGATCGTCTTCAACGTGTAATGCCCGCAATGACATTTCGAGGAATCCGCCCGGCTCGGTCGAAGGATCGTCGTACTCAGGTTCCCAGCCTGTCAGAACAAGAGTTGTCAGTTCTGTTCTTGTTATAAAGTAAATATTTCTCACCATAATGATTGCTACATCCAGGGAGTAGCGCAAAGGATTTTTCGAACCCGCGTTTAGACGGGAAATGCTCTGGCTTCAGGCCCAGATGCCACTTCCCCGACATGATGGTATAATCCCATGTGCTTTTCTAGCCCGTTTCTCCAGACTGCAGCAGACTAAAACCTTCTTCAGCTCATCAGTTCTCCTCCGACCGTTCCAACCAAGCTTGACTTCAACAGGACGTACAGATAAGTAAGCAACACACAGTAGAGAGTATGTGCAGACCCAGACGTCACATACCGATCTCTATCCTAGCAACATTATAGCCAACCCAGACTACCCGTCTATAATCGTAGCACTTATTAACTAGGAGCAATCTAGATAGTATCTTAACTATTAGGAGTTCTATAAGGTAGAATATGCGGCTAAAATTAGGTTAGGATAGTATAACTATATACTAAGATTCTTAAAAGAACCTAAAGCGCTAGATAGTTCTATTAAGTATACTAAAGCGCTAGGCTATTTAGCTATATTCTACCTTACTGCATTTAATACTTATAGTTAGTAAAATAAAGAGTACTATTTATTATAATACTATAAGAATTAAGTTGACCTATTTAATCTAATTTAATCCTTCTTAGTTAGATAGCCTCTATGTTAGTATAGACTTATTTATACAATGTGACATATAATATTATATGTCCTATAACTGCCTATGTAAATATTTGAAAAGATATAGAGCGCGCCTCTAGCGTAGTATTAGGGTCTTATCTAAATATCTTATTGTACTAAATTTAATTGCGCTACTTTGGCCTAGCCTTTGGCATTTAAATAATGTTTAATAATATCAAATACTTTATAGCTTATATACTAAATATACTTGCTTTATCTATGGAGTCTTCTTTTGCCCTATTATAATACCAAAAGGTAGATCAAGGCAGCACAGTAAAAGTTAATACAATAGGATATTCACAGGCATTGTACCTAATACGTTTCCTCACAGCGATAAAAACCAATATACTTCACAGCATGCAGCGATAAACTTACTTCAACTTTCAACCACAAAGCTGAAGTGAAAAGTGAAGAGTGAAGTAGGCTACTCACAGCGGGCACGAGACTATTGTCGAATATTTGTGGCCTACTACATCTCAGAAGCTACGAGATTATAGAGGGAGAACCACGTTGCACTTTACAAAGGATAGATATCTTAATTCATAGAGTATTATTGACTATGAATTCAGACATAGTCTAGATGCCCTGTCGAATCCTCGAGCGCCAGTAATCATTCCCGCGAACAACCCAGTCAAATCGACCCAAACTCCTCCATCAAAAAGTCGAAAGCGACGTCGGCAGTGACACCTTTGGGAATTGGATCTTCTTGGATCAGTTAGCACACGATGTTTCGCAAGGATAAAAGGCCGAGAGACTTACTGAGCCAAGGGTACTTGGCCTCCCGTTCTTCCTTACTCATCTTGGCCATTCTTTCCCTGGATTCTCGAAAGGCCTCCCTGAAGTTGACTGGTTTGCCCTTGGGAGCTTCGGCTTGTTCCTCGTCGTCCGTGACAGAACCATGGGTTGCGACGTCGGAGCTCGGGGCCTGCTTCTTTTTCTTCTTCTTCTCCTTGTCGGTCTTGGTTGGCTTCGCTTCTTGGACATGCTGCTCCATGGCGGGGACTTGGCGTTCGGTGTCGTGTGGTACAAGGTGCGATAGAAATGGCGGAACGGGGAAGCCGGGAGGGAATATGGGGTGTGGCACCCCTTGTGGTGTCGGGCCTTGCTTGACGTCACGTCTGGCAAGGAAATCTTTGGCCTTCTTGGCAGTTTCTGGGTCCATGCTTGACTGCTACTGTAGACAGAGAGAGGTATGTAGATGTTGTGGCCGTAGAATATGAGAAGAGGGTGTCTGGGGTGTGTAAAGTGGATCTGGGGAAATCCAGGGATTTGGCACTTCTCCTTCAATAGTAAAATGATGATGTTTAACGATGTTTGTAAAGATGAGAAGAATTGCCTACGGGTCAGAAGAGCAGGCAGTCTTTATACTTACCGGGAGGCCGAATAGCCTCTCATAATGCAGATAGGCATGACTCTTTCTGCTGCGCAATAAGCTTTGTTAATACCTAGGTAAAGCAAACCCTGCTGTGTTTGTCACGTGCACGCGTGACTTTGTATGTCCCCTTGTCGATGATCTCTTTGTTTAGGACGGGCTGGTGCTTGGTAGACGAAAGTCGCTCATCTTGGTCATCAGTCAGGAGAAAGACAATATTTGGATGTTTGCTATGGCCTTTGGCGTTGGAGCTCAAAGCAGAGCTGGCTAAAACAGCCAGGACATGAGATAACTTGACCAACATGGCTATGTCGGTAACTGTGATGCCGTATTTTGTAACTAGCCACTGTTGTGCAGCTTGTGCTGGAGGTTTCCCCACGTTAAGTATATACTATCTTTCAGCGATCGTCTGTTGTTTCTTCCTTCATTGTCGGGGGTCGCATTGCGTATTCGGACCTCGGCGCTGGACAAGGGTTAGATGTCGGACTTCGGTGGGGCGAGAGCCGGAGACTCGTCCGGATCTTGTAGCACCTAGCTTCCGAAATTCAGGTCACATTTCGGATCTGATGTTGATTGGCGCTGATGTGGTATTGTAGCTTCTATAAGAGATGATGTTTTCCTCCCGGGCTTAGTACTTTTACGTTAACACCTTGATAGAAGACAGTCGTTGGGTATGATTATCGAGCCCAAGCTCGTCTATTGTCTATAAAATACACTAACTAACATTATGTTAACCCCTATGCTGGATTGGAGATTGTTCGTTAATTCATCGACCTAAAGGTCCCAGTTATTCCTCCTTGCCTCCCTCACTGGGGGCTGGTGGCGCAGACTGAGCAGCCAGACATCGCTTCCTGATGCTGAAGAAGGCAGTGACATGCCCTACCACCCACCAAGCAAACAGAATGGGCAGACCGATATGAAGGTAGTTGCCACATCCTGACCACACATCGATCAAAACGATCCACAGCGAGTGGCCTGGGAATGCATATCCAATCCGGTAGAAGCCAGCCATCAGCTCAAAGGGGAACATGACGGCCGACACGTTGACCATGAACCAAGTGAGCAGGAAGAACGGAGTTGCCGCTAATGGTACAAAGCTACCAATGCATGATTCGAGCACTTGGAAGTTGGTATCCATGAATAGCCAGAATGTCAGCCATGACAACGCCCAGTGTCCGCCACTAACACCCCAGTCCTCACGGAACGCCCAGATATACCCAGTGACGACGACGGCGAACAGCATCGAGAAGATCTTTCCCGTGGTGAATCGCATCAGCCAGACGTCGCGGATGCGCATGTTCTTGTGGATTCCAAAGTTGTCGAAGATGCCGTTCATGGCGAGGACGTAGAAGAACTGTCCGAGAATGGCCATGACAATGTTCAAGGTGTTGTAGAGGTTCCTTGAGGCCTGGTTTGTTGGTCGGATGATATCGGGGGTGCCCTGGATGGGGTTGAGGTAAGCCTGTACGGCAGCTGCATCGGTGTTGTTGATGCTGCGGAGTGCGCTTCGTCCTTCGTCGGTTTGATAATAGCCCCCTCGTGTGGCGCTGATGAGGGCGTTGAAGTTGGGGAGTAGGTAGCCAGATGCTACCGTCGGGTACCGAGCTCCGTTGTAGATGTACACGAGACCCTCGGTGGGGTCAAAGTCCTCAGCTGCCTGTCCACCCTCGTATGCAGCAGCAAGTCGGTCTGATGTGCCCTCAGGGATGTAAAGGGCTCCCCAGTAGTTGGCGTGGCAGACACTGCGCTTCACGTCCGAAGGGTCAGGATAGTCGGCAGCGCGTCGGAAATCGAGTGATGGGAAGCGGTTGCTTTGTAGTGACTTGTAGGCATTTGACACTGCCTGGCCAACGGGGCCACCGTCATAGTCGACGACTAGAATGTTGAGTGCGCTCACTCGGTCGTTGACTTTGAATGTCGCGCCAAAGAGGTATGATAGATCGGCCAGGAACACAACTAGAATGGCAACCATAACACCTAGTAGAATCTTGGCGGACATGGCCCTCTTTGGCCGCCAGTAGGCCGAGTTGAGGCCTGGTCTCCCGATGTCGGCCATTTCAGGGTCGTTGTGTAACGTCGGCTCAGGCGAGGAAGATCGCATCACGTTTGTCTCGTTGTCTGCCATGTTTGTTGCAGCTCTGTTGAATGAAGCAAGACTGACGTCGATAGCCAGATCAAAATGGCAAGGGGGATCGAACGAATAAATTTATTCAACAGCGGAACCAACGTGATGCGATTTCGCGTGGACCGAAACATTTTCCGTCAAAAACTGCCCGTTCTCGACCCAGCCAAATGTCCTATCTCCGCCATGGATGGGTCGCCCCGTTCGCGACTTCGGCACTAGGCCCAACGCCGAGCCGCGACAGAGGCATTCGCACACTTTTGCGGACCAACTGGGCTCCGAACAGCGACAAAACATGGTGTGCCTGAAACATTTCTTTCGCCTATTTGTCTTGAAACGTGCAGCGAGATGACAAACCGCGATACGATCTAATCACTTGGACTGGTCGTTGTGTAAGCTTTTGTGGAGTAGCGTGATTGTTCATACCGGTGTTAGTTCCCATGTCGCGCAGCGAAGGGGGACCCTACGTAATCTCACTCGCTATGGCGGCACGGACTTGAATTGACCGTCGGATTTGTACGGTCTATACGCAGCCATGTCCGATTCAAATTGGTGTTTCTATAATGGGGCGATAGATGTCGGAGATGAACATTACCGGTTTCGATGATCAAGATAACAACCGTGACAACCTATTGTAGTGAGTCTATCAAGACGATAAGATATGAGGACAGAATATCTGATCTATGATGTAATAGATCTTTTTTCCCAATCGAGTTGATGCTTAATTTTAACCTCATCCTATCTTTAGTTATGCGCCTGCCTCATTGGTAATGACAGGTTGAATATGATAGTATTTCATAACTAGATAGTTGGAGCAATTCCTCACCAAAATCCAGAAATTGCTATTTACTTAAGTGTCATGCGTAACCCAGAAGTCGTGATTGAGAAGGAGTCGCGAAATCGCGATGCTCGCAGACGACACAAAGGCTGACCAATGACTTCAAATTCCTCGTATCACTGCCAGCGAGGATATCTCTAGTGACTCCTTCGCTTTCGCATTCTCACGCGAAACGATCCTGCACGGACTTTAAATCCGTCTAGATTCCTGGTGTTGAATCAGATGTCGGCGCTTGATAAGCTCCGACCCGATGACCATCTGACCGGAGATTATTAATACGCCAAAGGGTAAAGCGTACCCGCACCAACGCGTAGGGAGATCGGCCTTCGGACAATGCAAAGTTGCGGGCAAGCGAGGGAGCCAACACGCGGAGCAAATCAATTACCATGATAATATGCCAGGTCAAAAAGTTTCCGACAAACCATTAGAATACGAATTTCCCAGCTTTGAGTTCGCCCAGACTTGGTCTGCTCGTTCAAGTGTGCATCGGATTCTCCCCAGGGAGAAGCCATCATTGCAACAGCGGGCAGCGGACATCACGCGACTGTCTACTAAAGATATTGATAACCGGTGCACAGATTACTCGAGACGTGTCACAGGGCCAGTATACAGCATGATCTTGAGGGATCGGTACCTGACAAAACCTCAGGGGTCGACCAATCACACGCCATGTCTTATCAGATTCAACATGCCGTACACCTTGATTGAGCCCTGATGTAACATTCTACAACGTGGCAGCGTCCCATACGCGAATTCTGCAGTCATTGAAATTAAGAATGACGCCCTCCGTGACCCTACCCGATTGTCTAGATCATGGATCGCTCTATGCCGGCTCTCAAGCGCTCCTCTAAATCCACCATCGCTTCTCCAATGGCGTCCTGAACGTTGTAACCCCAAAAAACGGACAATGTTTCTCTCAGCTCGCGAGCAATCTTTTCATAATCGTTTCGGAGTTCGGTTTGCAGCTCGTATAGGTCACCTCCCCGCCTAGACTGTTGGACGACCCATTGCGTCCTCGCCCGTCTGCTCTTGTCAAAGGCAGCAAACACGGCCTTGATGTCAGTACCTGTTTGCACTCTTTCGTGAGCCAGAAGAGATGCTAGTACAGCTGCGTCCTCGATACATAATCCTGCCCCTGCGCCGTGGTGTGGTGTGGATGCATGCGCGGCATCTCCTATGATGCACATTCGGCCTTTGGCGAAGGTCGGGACAGGGTTGTCTCCCACGTCAAATATGGCCCACTATGTGGTGTTAGCAACTGGGTGATTGCCAGGAATGAAGGGCCCTTTTTGGGCTATTCTGCTCACCTGATCAAGGTTTCTAGCTTTTTCGATAATTTTCATGACCAGAGGTCTGAAGCCTTTGAAGTCCGCCAGAAAATCGTTCTTGGTGGCGGGAAGGGTGAGTTGGGTCTCGCTTGGCCAATCACTCGAGCTTGAGCAGTAGGCCAGGGCGTTCAAAATAGTTCCATGAGCGACCGGATAGGTCAACAAGTGCATGTCTTTTCCCGTCTATTGACCTGTTAGTTCTTGTCTTGCTCTGCGTCGAATTATGACTAACCCATATAGTAGCGTTAAGGGCCCTCTCCTCTCCCAAGACTTCGGTTGCTTGATCCATGGGAATCATTCCTCTGTAGGCGTATTTGTACGTGTAGGAACATTTGGCAGACGGGTGATCTTTGCCGACTAGAATCTCCCTGACCTTGGATTTGATTCCGTCGCATCCGATGATGGCATCGGCCTCTACCACGGTCCCGTCTTGGAAGAAAAGTTGCAATCTGCCGCCATCGTGATCTTTGACACTGTCCAACTGCATGTTGAAACGAACCACATCGTCAGGTACAATCCGCAATAATTCATTCACAAACTGCCCTCTGTGACAGCCTTGTAGTCCCGTCCTGTTGGTGATGCTGAACAAAGGCGTGGTATCGGCTGTGCCATCCATGCCGTCGAGGAACTCAAAGAGGATGTTCTTCTTGGACTCCCACCCGTTGCCGTTGGCCACTTTCCTGAAAGCTTTGTGCACGCGGCCATCGCACGCGGCCATCGCACGCGGCCATCGCATCCTGGGCATTCGGGCTGACTCCAAGCCCGGCGCCAACCTCACTGAAAGTATGGGCTCTCTCATAGATGGTGCAGAGGATATTTCGCTTGAGAAGTGAGATTGCCAAGGTGATTCCCGCTATGCCACCACCAATGATGGCAACTTCAAAGGGTTTTCGGTTCTGGGACATGGTCAAGGTCGTATGGCCGCGCAGCCCGGAATGTTTGCACGATGTGAAAGACAAGATGTCGATTGCTGGTTCTCTTGTTAGGATACCCGCTCCCTTTATAGCCCTATATATCAGCATCAATGGCATATTGCCTTTGTACTATCCTTAAAGTAGTATCTGATTGCGACGGCAAAGTAGCCACTGTTGAGCAAGAACAAATCTAGGCATTGGCCATTGGTAAAGTAGGTTGAGGGGTCGCTGTCAATGTCCAGGTTCGGCAAATACCTCGGGCTAATATTCCGTCAATAACACAGAGTCGATTGGTGACAATCCGGTTGTTGACGACGGTTCACTGATATAAAGTTCTTACCAGCCTCGGCTATCAACTGCCGCCCGAAACAGCAGACATACGAAAACCCGGAAGGCTCGGGTCGCAGCTATCAGTCCGACACCTCCAATTGCTAAACATGTGTCAGAGTATCATCGCCAAAACTTAACGAGCCGGTAACCGAAAACCCTTGACGGAGTCTAGGCGAATAGTACGCTATTTGAATCCCGGTAAAAATGTAGGGCAGACCACTCTCAAGCGACCAGTGCACGTCAACAGATTTTCCAACTTAGTGACGGTGTGGCCTATTTACTCTATGGGAGAATTTGCATGTCTTGATACGCACAAGTTTCTTGCTGATCACAATGTAATCGTCCCGTAAAACGTTCACCATAGTCATTCCAAAGAGAATGGACTGTGAGGAGGACAAAGTTGGAACGTAGACTGAATAAATGGATTCCCAGTCGAAATCAGAGAATCTAATCTTTGCTACCGTCGCGCGATAGAAAGAAACTGGCTAAAGGATACCGTATCAACTCAGCAAGCTGGGTAGAGCCTATGGGTCTACTCATCCCTATCTTATGGCATTCTATAGGCACAGCCGCAGCTAAGGATCTTAGCAGCTTCTGACCAACCAATCTTAAGTATTAGGACAGGGTTATGATGACCCCCAGGCTCTACCCAACTTGCTGAGTTGATATGGTATCACTAGGGGTTACCGCACTGCTTTGGCTCTAATGTGATCCCAACCGAAAAGCTTGCCGATGAATTACAGTTTGAACCATAATTAACGCTTTGGCTGAAATCTGACGTTTTGCGTTGATTTAGTTCCAGAACTTAATGCCAGGGGCAACATTACACTAAATAGTTTTCGAAAACACCATGTCAACTTTGCGATTTATTCATAGATAGTAACTATCTGGTTTCGATTGTCTAATATGAGTCATCGCCGAGAATTAATGAACAAAAGTCCACCTGGCTCCCCTGCCAGAGGCATCAAATGGGGAATAGCGCCCGTATCATATCCTGGGACCATCCTGATGTGGTTTGGCGTGAAGGATGGAGCGCTTACCAAGCGCCTGTGACAGATGTTTCCCGATGAGCTGTAAATTATATAAATGGGCTCACTATAGCAAAGACAGTTGCATCAATCAACTCGTCAATTGTCATCTGACTGGACTATCAGACCAAGTATTCAACATGTCAACAACTGCAACCAACGACATCGCATGCCCTGTGGCATTGATAGCATCGAATCTAGTCTTGGTACCAACACCAATTGCAATCGCATCACCGTCCTACCGCGCTTTGTATGCATCACTACACGCCGATGCTTCGTTCTGTCAAATGGGATTTGGAGATCACTTCCCCGCCAGATCATGGAGTGACGAAGAGACGTACCAGAGCATTTTAACTCGGGATGTGAACAACGACTGGAGGAATAGAGGTGTCGGCGATTTTGCAGTGGGCTTGTGGGATGAAAGCGTCAGGGAAAACATTTTTGGAGATGATTTGACTACGAGAAGTCTCCCTGTTCCGGGTTTTGAGGAACCAATGCGGGTCCTGGACATTAGTAGGGAGTCATCGCGGGAATTTGGTGCGGCGCTCGAGGCGATAGAATGGGTGGGCTATGCCGGCGTTCGAGGAGCTCGAGATGTTGAGCACATATCATCATGGAAGGAAAAGGTCGAAATTAGATATGGAGTGTCACCTGAGCACTGGGGAAAGGGCATCGCGAATCGGTCGGCACAAGTGGTCATGGCTTGGGCTCACGCCGACAGGGGTATCACCAAATTCATTGCAGAAACGGAACGTGCAAATACCCGGAGCGGTCGAGTCCTGGAGAGACTTGGCTTCGTTCAATTGGAAGAGGCAAAGTATTGGAAGGAACCAAGCGAAGTGGAATGGGAGAGAACTGTTTAGATATCTGAGCTTTGGGTACAGTCAGGCCCTGATGCATCAAGGCCTCAATGCGATTCACTATGCCAACCATTTGGAGCGTTAAGGAGTCGTGGACAACGCATTAGGTATGAAAACTTGTGCCTATATGTTTTCAAGCATATGTGTTAGTCTGTGCAGTGCACTGCATGTGTGGTTATTGTCCTATAACATCCCATGTGTCTGATCCATTTGGTTATTGATAGCACTGCGTACTTGCACAATTGAGGTCTTGGTGTTTGTAACTCGGCTGCGCATCCAACTTCCACTGGCCCCCGTCTGTTATCGGGGGCTGACCAGAAAGTGCGAATAGACAAAGGCATCCTTACTATCACAGGGACACATGAGCTTCATTTTGTCATTTGAGCTGAAGGCGGAAACGAGGCGGAAACAAGGCAGGTGGGCGCAGTAAAAGGCTGCTGACAATGTGGTGCAAAACAGGCATGTTCGCCAATGGGAGTGCGCGGTTTGGGCAGCCGCCCATTTAATTCACTTATGTTAGCTTTGATTGCTTTGCGCACAGTTGTGTTGTTTAGGCGTAAGGTAATTGTTGCGCGAAAACTTGAAGTGCAATTTGGGCGCCTGCCGGCCATTTGCTGAAGTCCGAAGCGCACATCTGTGTTCAAGCAGATAACTATTTATGCCCAGCTCTGATCAACTTGTTTTGATGTTCTGCTTTAACCTTTAACTTCATTTACTTTATTTCTTTGGATGGCTAAGCTCTCCTACAATTAGCATGGGAAATTGTCGCTTTCCACTTTCTCCCCAAGGAACGCCAACGCGACGCACACGGGCGCGTAAACACTTGCCACGCCAGCCAGCCAGAACGCAAAGAAACAGGCGAGGTTGTCGAAAGATTTCTGTCCCTCGCAACTCTCCTTCAAGTTCCTTTCGAGACTCCTCCAATGCAAGCAGCTATGTCACACCACCAGCTTCAGAAGATGAAAGTCTTGGCGATTTTGGGGACAGTGAGAGCGACAGCGACTCGGACAACGGGTCATGCTGCGGGGACGAGCACAAATTGCCCAAAGACTACACACTGCCAAAGGATCACATATTTCAACGTGCCCGACGGCTACTACTGCGACTCTTTCGCGAACGAATAGGACCCTTAATTAAGAGCTCGCTTTATGCTGACCCACCAGAGGATAAACAGCCAGCTTGCGAAGGCTGCAAATCCTCAAACTGGCAGCAAGAGCCAGCGTGTCTCAACGAAGCAGACATCCACAGCGATGAGGAGCATGGGGACGACGGGTCCATTCTGGCTACACTACCACAAGGGCATATCCGCTTCGCCTGTCCGTTCCAAGCTTCGCAGCCTCAACAGCACCGCCAATGCCTCTTGCAGCATGACCTGATAACCCCAGAGAGAGTCATCACCCACGTACAGCGTCATCATATGAAACCTCCTTATTGCCCAATATGTTCACAAACGTTCGACACAATAACAAATTGCGATAACCACGTCATTGTACGTACCTGTCAGCTCCGCGAACTGATCATACCGGAAGGTATCAATCTGTACCAAAAAGCCAGGTTGAGAGAGAGAGACAACCCGCAGCTGAGCAACATGGAACGCTGGAATCGTATCTATGCCACAATCTTCCCCTGCGCAAGGCTTCCGCCATCGCCATATCTAGATCAAGGCCACGCGCGAGCAGTATCTATTGCTAGAGACTACTGGGCTAAGAACGGTCAGAATGAGGTTGCCAAATTCTTGAAGGGTCAGGGCTTGCTCAATGAGGTTGGGAAAGATGACGAGATAGCGCAGGTTGCGCTGTGCCAACTGGTTCTGAGGGATATTCTCAACGAGCTAGTAGAGGAGTACGGAGGTGCGTAGGAGAGGGAATGAGGTTGCAGAGTGTCGGTAGGTATATACTTGCATGGCTAGGCTATATTTGATAACATGAATTTCATTCATTAACGTGCAACTGCGGTACATGATGTAACAAAGCAAATAACAAAAGGGCCAGTCGAGATGAAAGATGGGGTACAGATCGATGCAGATATCTCATAACATATCTCGGTATCAATTTGAATGATGCAGAATGATTCAAACGTATCAAAAGGGGCTCTACTCGACAGTAAAAATACAGAAGGCACCTGATGTGCTCTAAGATCTAGGTAGTCTACAGTAGATGCCTAGTCGCTTTTTCGTAGCAGAACGCCACGCCTTCATCAAAATCCCAACGCTAACAATTCCGTTCCAGTGTCTCTCGCGTAAGGCTATCCCACCGAGGCACTCACAATCTTGCAGAAAAAATGATCGAAATGGAAAGCCACCAAGCCGTTTGATGTCTAAGAAAACAGAAATGTTCTAGCAGAAGTTTGAGCTTCGTTGAGCACTCGTTTTAGTATCCCCGATCACGATATTGAAAGTCGCTGAAGCCCGGGTGGCCTGGACCTGGAGTTGAGCCTGAATGCCTTGAGTCCCCCGGAAAGTCTTGGTTTCCCAAATGGTTGAAGATGTGCTGCCCCAGGCCGATAAACTCGCCGTTTGGCCCTCCCCATTCCTGAGTGTTTTGGAATAGTCCCTCATTCGCTAAAGATGTGTCCGGCACATGGTGGAACACGGTATTCGAGGTGTACGAATTCTGCGGCAGTGCTGGCGGTATGTTCCCACCGGACCAGACCAGCGGAGTCTGGTTAGCCAAAGGTTGAGGTTGGTCAAGGCCAACGGACATCCTCATCTGACGTGGGTTGTGGAGGGCCATGGCTCCAGCTTGGTTCTGGTAATGAGGGTTTTGATACACTGTACCAGAGCCGTACGGCAGATGCAGGGATCCCGTGTGCAACATGTCAGTCGGGACTTGTGCAGGCCGGAGGGGCGGGGCGGCTGGAGTTAGATCAGATCCGGATGCCAATGGGAGGGGCCGGTTGGTGGGGAGAATCTCGGGCAAAGACTCGGACGCCGTTGGTGGCCGAGCGCGGGTGGTACTTGGGCCCGGAGCCGGTGTGGGGTGCCGCAAAGCTTCAGGAAGACCACTGGCACTTGCCCGGCTCCGCGTCGCGGTGTTGGGAATGGGGAAAATCGCTGCGACAAGCTCATTAATCAACCCTTCATCATCTAGATTCCTCGGCGCAAGAACCTGCCGGATCCCCTCGGGTGCATTGCTGCGGAGGACATCGACCTGGCTTTCAAAAAACGGGGATCGGGGAGCCGGTAGTAGTGGGAAAAGCCTTTTCCATGCTTCGAGCCACTTGAGATCATGGCGGCCAATCGTGCCGAGATTTTTGAGTTTGTCATATTCTCCTGCAAGGAGATAGCCGGATTTCTCGATGGAAGTTGGCTGGCATCCCCCGGCTCGGATGTGCTCATTCTTCAACCGATCCGCGTGTTCCTTCTCTCCAGGAAAATCAATGCGGCAAATGGGACAATGAACGGGACCGAGGAGATGATTCCTCTTGAGATGCTGTAAGACGCGGTCCCAGGTTTTCAGTTTTAGACTTTCGCAGCGTTGGTAGTCCTCAGGATCCAGTTTGTAAAACAGGCAAGCGAATTTCTTGGGATGGGAATCCTTCCCATCGGGATTACAAGCGCTCCCATTTCCATTTGAACCCCCGCCACCGTTGGCATTTTTGTTGTTGTCGCCGCCGCTTGCTCCGTCATTATCGGGGTCGGTGTTGTTGTCTAGTCGAAATCTTTTGCTTGGCCCATCATTCTCGACTCCGGAGTATTGGCGTTTTTGTCCGCTGGTGGAAGAATCAAACCCGGTACATTGTTGAACCACAAGAAGACTAGCAAGAAACGTAATGAGCTGGCCAGATGTGACATCTTTCTGCCAAGGATCTGATGGGGGCCTGGGGTTGAAGTCGCTGAAGGGGTCATCTTTACAGGGGAGGCAGAGGCAGGTTGATGGGGCAAGCTCGTCCACCGGCGGCGACGAAGTCTCGATGAGACACACATCGACATATGCATGGAGCCGAGAGCCTAGCACACGACAACTGTTAGTGCGCCGCTCGACTGGTAGTAAGCGTTTGCCTGCAGAGCAGCGGTACGAACTTACCGTCTCTGATTGAATTTGGAACATATTCGGACTTTATTGGATGTTTTCTTTCAACTCGCCCTTTGGCGGAGGTTTTACTCTCCTGGCATGGCCATTCCATTTGCTCGGAGTCGGCGATGACCACGGCTACAATCAAGCCAGGTGAGGAGTAGACACCAAGGCCTGATGGCCTGCTATGAACCGCCAACACTCCCATGGTGAAAGTGGAAGAGAAGCGCTAGTGCAAGTGTTCCAAAGCAAGAGGAGAGATCGCATGCGACGAAATTAGATATAGGAAGTCGAAGGCCACTTATGCTGCGCAGCACTGGGCCGACTCGAAAAATGATGTGTAGACGCGGATGTGTTTTTTTCCATTCTCGGTAGACCGGTGTCTTGGTGCGAAGAAGAGGAGTTGGCAGTGAAATTTGCGAGGGCCCAATACACCTTGAATGACCGGCTGGTGTCAAGACGATCGCAAGCAGCCTCACTTCCCAGCTTGAGGCGGAGGGCGTCCGCACAAGGGTCTACGCACATTTGTGAAAACAGGCTGGCGGCATTGCAATAACCGCCTGTCTGCCTTTCGAGGTGGCAAAACCATTGAAGCTGTTAAGGTCCATTATTGGCCATGATTGATACAGGAACCTGAGCACGTCCTCGGGGTGTTCTGTAAGGCCACGCCATGGGGGGAATGTTTGAAGAAACGCTCGCTGATCAGGGTTACAGATCATCACAGAATCGCACGGTGGCCCGTCGGTTCTTTTCAGGGAGTCAGCCTAATGGGCGCCACGTTCAGATAGCCGTTGCTTCCCGATCGCTTCGTCGCCCTCGAGAGACTCGAGGAGTGAGTGAGGAAGTGGCCTTGCGTTTCACCTAGTTCGACAACAGCCAATGGAGGGTTCGCTCTGAGTTAACCGTTAACACATCGGTGGGAATTGGGAGGCATCCCATCTGACAATTGTGTAGACTTGGCGTGCGGGACGGTCGCCCCAAAGGTCAGGAAGCTGGGGGGTCGCAGTTCCAACTCGCGGCTTCGGCGGCTACCTACACCTTCGTTGAGTTTATGGAGGGTCGCCGGAAGAGCATGTATTGCCTTGATTTGTATTTTAAGCTCTCTTTGATCAAGCATAAGTTTAGAGGCTCATGGTGTAGCTCACGGGTGGTCCCGCTCGTTTGTCAAGATACTGGCTACAGTAATAAACACGCCCACCCACAACAGTGACAGGATATGGCCGGCAGACTCGGCCACCTTTCAGCCGGAAGACAAGGTTGTGAGAAAAGAGGGTGTGCAGCGGCCACAGAACACGAGAATAACAGCGGGGGGGATACTGCAGCCAACCAGGCGTCGTGGTTAACCTCTGAATCAGTTTGGCGGTTGTTAATGAGAGCCTGATTAGCTACCTCGGGCGTGAGGGGGGTCTGCATCCACAAAGATGCAACTAAACCCAGCCCATCTCAGCCCGCCCTTGGGTCAGATCGCCTTCTGCCTCGTCTCTGCCTCGACTCACCAGCCGGCCTTTTGTAATTTCACCAACACAGGGTACAGCACCGCGCCAGCCGTCCAAGTGGCTGCATGTGTACCCTCCTGGGGACGTGGCCTCTAGGAACCACCCAACCACGATGGCAGAAAAGGCTATAAACTGCCAGCTGAGAAAAGGTGGGGTGCAGGGCCGTTACAGGTATGCCTCGGGATTGTTTTTGGGGCGGCTATGTACCCTCGATACTTGTCTGCAGCTCCGGATGCTCGGCCACGGGCGTAACTGTGCCAGCCGTCGACAGCCTTGTCGTGTACTCTTCAGTTTCCGGTTGAGGAAGGAAAAACAAATCAGTCAGAAAAGAAAACAAAAAAATATGCTGAAATTCATTTCCCCTACTTGGGTTATCCCGATGGCTTGCTACTTATCATTCAGGGCCTGGGGCATCCATCATCTGATACTTATCTCGCCCCCATGGGCATGGCCAAGACCTTCAAACCCCATTTGCAGCTCTCCTTGTAGTTCCTCTTACGTTTTAGGGAGCTCCCACGGCTGGCGTAATTCTTGAGCCGAATTGATAAAATCACTCCCTGCCAAAAATAGGTCATGCCTAAAGTACCATTAATACCTCGCCTCAACAAGTCACCTCGTCTCGATTTCTCCCAACGTTTTCCTTTCCTTTCTATTGCTTTCCAATTTGTGCCTTGGGTGCCAGTGGCTTTGTTTCAAATTATTCCATACAAGTCGACCTGCATTCCCGAATTTGGATCGAGATCGGCCGTAACATCCGACTCCGATCTCCGTGTTGATAACCTTTGCCACCGTTCGTCAATATCTACGTCCGCGAAGGGTCAGCGTTGACCTTGCCTAAGGTTAGACCAGCGAAGAAATGTCAGAGGCACTTCAATGATCATAGTCTCTGTTCATTACACCTGCACATGACCAAGATTCATGACACGGACTAAAAGTTTCCCGCTCGAACCGCAATGCCAAGGGAGGCTATTCGGCTCATTATGCCCAAGGACACCCCGCAACACCAAGGTGGAGGTATTTCGAAACACGATACACCCTACTTGCTGCCAGCCTCGGCTGGCCTAGGAGCGCCTTCCAATAAGCAGTCGTCGTTCCAACGTGGGCTTGCTCAAACACAAGCCTGCTCAACCTCAGCCTCAACGAGCTCACAACCAGCTACGGAGCAAAAGCTATTGCATCTTCCGAGAGGCGAAGATCTGCTGCTGCTCTCGTCACTGGAGGCGGAATGGAAAACCAGTGCAATAGGTTCTTTGCAGCCACAATCTGTTGTAACCAGAGACAACCAACCTGACTCATCTTTGGTTCCTACGAAACGGACGACTGAACAGTGCGCCGCCAAAAACGCACCACTGAAGCGAAGAAGAACGGGCCATAACAGGTGCGATAATGACGCAAAAGGGATAAGAAAAGAGGCAAACACCAACACGACAGAGTCGGGAGGTAGCAAAGCGTTTGCATGCCCCTACTTCAGATTGAATCCGATCCGCCACATAGAATGCATCAATCGCAGGCTGAATCGCATCCAAGATGTCAAACAGCATTTGAATCGGCGGCACACAATACCTCGTTCATGTTCGAGGTGCCATCAAAGCTCTACCTTGACTTCTTCAAATGAAGAGCGAATGCAATCTTGCGGCTGCGATCTCCAAGGAACTCTCGATAACAGGCACGGCGTTTCACGGAGCGCCCAAGACCGTCTGAAATACCGACTGGATAGAACAATGGAGGCAGAAGATCAATGGAAAACGATCTGGGAGATTCTATTCCAAGAGTCGAACCCGGCGGAGAGGCCATATCTTGACAACGTTGTTGAGGAAGTCATCAGCATCATACGCGACTTTTGCAACAACATCGAAGGCAATCAAGTCGTCTCTGGATTCGTTCAGAGCCAGAACCTACCTACGGGGCTGACTGCATCTGCTCAGCGGCTGATGACGGGGCTGCTCGACGAGTTCAGAGCCCACTTCAGTCAAGCGCTGTGTGGGTCATACCAGGTGGCAACACTCGAAACCCAAACAGATGATAACCAGCAAGACAAATCACTACAGAAGAATGGGAAGAATATTCTTTCTGATCCAATTTATTGCTCAGTCCCCGAGGATATTAAGCAGGAACCTTTTTCCCGCAGCTCAAGCCTAGATGATTATGAATGCTATTGGTCAAACAACACTTCAGAACCGTCTTACACTTTGGCCCCATCCCCTTCGCCAGACTATTCAACATTTCTGCCGGTCTCACTAGATCTCCTTCCTGGGCAATTGTCCTTCAACGGGACGACATACCCGGATTCCGGTGGCCTCCCAGAAAACGATAAGTGGGATATCGATGGCCCTTCCGGCATGCATAAAGCCTGTAACTCTCAAATGTTCAATGAGCCTTCACCTGTTTACTACTCCTCCGACGATATGGCATCGACCGAGCTTCTAGCCCTGCAGCCTGACCAGTTTTCCGATCCTGATAACCTGAGCTTTCACTTACCCCAAGATGAGGTGGAGTTCTAATTGACGGGGAGTTTTCAGGGTTTGCGTGCCAGAGAGTAGTCTGTGTGAGTGTTGTTGTTTCATGGTTTTTGAAAATTCCTAGTGTTAGTCCTATTTCAAGCTTATTCCTGAGGGCCGAAACGGCTTGCTTGGGCGGGCGAGATATATATATAAGGTTCTTTTTTTTCTTTACTTCATTATGTCATCATTTCTAACCCTGATCGATCATTACCTTTATCTAAAAATCAACGCAAATTGTAAAATTACAAGTTCATGCTAAGCTATCGGAATTATCATGCAATTCCGTAAGACTTGCGACATCTACTTGGAAGATCCCAAGGGCCTTCGCTGCCAGTAATAGCACCATACTAACGAGACCAAGGCGTCCAAGGCTCAGTTAAATAATTTAATATTGTTCGATTTTAATAAATTGATTGTGTCCTCCAAAACCCGCATTCTACGGTAAGAGACTATCCAACTTGGAACTGCATTCTCTCCATTCTCGGCCCTTTCCGCGGTATCCAGCTAGCCCGTTGTACTGCTAGTGACCATAAAGTATTGCCTGATTTTAATCATTATAGGTTCCAAAAGGGGAATAGAGTGCTCATCAATGTCAAATGAGATGTTCCACGATGGCAAGCACCGATGTACTAATTATTAGTTTGACTATGCTTTCTTCCCCAATACCAACTGAATCCTGCATCTAAAAAGTAAAGGACAAGAGCAGCAGTAGAAATCCACATAAAAGAACAAAAGCCAATAGTGTACATAACAGTCAAAACAAGATACTTTCCAAATTGCCAGTTCCACGGCTCTCGCAAGCGTAGGCGTAGCAACTGAGGAATGTATCTAGCTGTGTCCATTTCGTGGTTTCTAGCCTCCAGATGTCGCTTGAGTTTAAGCCCAGAAAAAACCGCGTATATTCTTATAATTGTCAAGGGGAAGATGGAACCAAAAAACCTGAACAGTGTTCCTTGAGCGGTTGGGTTTTCATCGATAGGAGTTATACAGAACCATATGTCGATAACCAGAGCCATTAGCAAAAGAATATTGCAAACGAGTGGCAGAACAAAGCTGGACGATAGGAAGCGTAGGAAGTAATCGAGTACGTCAAGTGCAACGAGTGGCAGTAAGACTGAAATGATTGTTAATGGTCCAGCAATAATACCAAAGTACTTGGTTGGCCAGGAAGAACCATTGATCTCCGTTGTGTTCATGCCGAAGAATCCCTAAACTCATCAGCATTGTAAGGATCATAGATTTTGAGGTTGCACGGCTGAGATTTGAATATCGTTTGGTGGGAAATTTGCTTCTCTAGGGACTTGTTAACTCACAGAAACGGCGGTGATGGGGATAAAGAATGCAGCCAAAATGGACAGGAAACCGAGGCTACGAGACCGAGAAATGCCATACTGTTCGATGACCTGCGTCTCATCAGACGACCAATGTTTATTTCCGGATTTGGAGGGACTTACTAGGCTTCTAACTCTGTTTGCCTCTTTATGAACCTTGTCAATACCTTTTATTGCTGACCGACATTTCTTGTCGATAGCTCGAGTCCAGTCTGGTTTCTTCACTATCTCCCAAGCTTCTGGGACTTTGTCCAGCCTGACACGGATGAATTCGAGTAGTCGCTTATGGTGTTCAAGATGATTCATGAGCATCAGACACGCAAGAGCAGCTCCAATACTAGGGTCTGTGGCACTCTGGTACCTCTGTTGTTGTAAGCACAATACTGTTGATCACGGAAGATTACCTACAAGGCCGTCGATCACCTCCGCAGCTTGCATCGCACGTAGCTTGGCATCATTTAGTCCCAGGAGGTAGACATAGTAGCAGCCCGGGCTCCAGTGGTTTGCCATTTCTTGCCGCTTCTGTGTCTCCCCCGCGGAAAGTAAGCTAGCCAGCTGTTCGGAGTAGGTAGTGGCAGCATCATGATCCGAGAAGGCCATCAAGCAAGACCAGTCGTTACTGTGCACTCCACCCTCACTATCTCTTCTCCAGTCGCCCCAGATAGCGACGTTTGATGTTGACTGTGGTCGTCCACCGTGAATCTTGTGTCTCTCCATCCAGTAGTACTTGGTTTCAAATGGCGGGAGCGGTCCCGGAAAACGAAGGACCTTGGTTGATGCTGGGCTTGAACTTGGTCTGGCGGTAGAAGGGACCGTTGCCGAATGCCAATCGCCTAGACAAGTGGGGACCAGAATTATTATTGCATCTTAACAAAGAAGTAAAAGTGACCCCACGAGACTGACCTGTAACAGATGGCGTAATTAAAGTATCCTCGATAAGTGGTTGACCAGGGCGGGGAACCAGCGCGCCCATTAATGCGCAAAGATCAGAGACGCCAAAGCGAAAACGGCGTTTCGTGGATAGCAAAAATGCGACGGGTATCACTTCTGGGCCGATCCGTGAGGACAGAAGACTCTTACCCCGTGCCTGTATACTTTTGATGTGCTGGTGGAGATCGCGATCATCGGGAACCAGCAACGACGATGTAGAACAAATGATGTAGTTCTTAGCCCGCACTGACATTCCATAGGTTTCTGCTACCCTTTCGAGAGCCATGTTAGTATATTGCTTCTCGTATGGGCTAAAGTAACTGTACTACTTAGAGGTGAGCATTTTGCTGGGTTCGTCAGAAAAAGCACTTACCCCAAACAGCTCCAGTTGATGCTTTAGCCAGTTTATATCACCGGGAGCTCTGATTCTCATCGCTCGCTTCAAAGGTTCACCTGCAGCACGATTAATAAGATATAGACTCCATGAAATTCGACTCACCGCCGTCCTTCAAACTGATGATTCGGACTGAGAACCACGGTTCGTCTGTTGCTGCACTGTTGTTGTACCGGGCCGCAGATTGGCCCAGGTCAGCTCGCAGGGCTCGTACTGCCTCATCGGCTTTCATTATCAGCCACTTTTGATCTTCGGTGCAGCTACCAAGATCAAATGTCGCGTTGGGCTGGGCTTCCCCAATCTCAGCTTTGCATTGCTGCAGGGCCTCCTCGACTGCGTCAATAGTGGAGGAGGATCTCATGGAGATGTACTCTGCTGATGGAACGACGGACTCCATCATGAGCGATTCAAGTTGTAGTTGAGTCTTATCTGTGTCTGGTGAGGCAGCTATTGATTATTGAAGAAAAGGGTTGGAGGCACGGCCCTGAAAGAATCAGGCTCTGATACCGTATATTCTCAATAAATTCGTACAGCGCTAAAAGCCCCATAAAAGCCCGTTAGCCAGTACTGTCGATTGGATGTTACGTCATGAGAGGAAAAGCGGGGATAAATGGCTCTTGGCGCTGTACGAATTTATTGAGAACATACGGTATCAGGCTCAGCGATTATCACGTGGGAAGAGGCGCCACGGCGGCTTATTTGAGGGGTTGCAGACATCGCGAGATTGGATTGGATATTAGAACCCACCATAAGAAGACACTGAAGAAGTATCTGTACTACTTGAAAGCACATGACCACTCGCGCAAATAGATAAGCCTCATGTAAGATGGTCACTTTGCTCGGGCTTTAGCAGACGAGACAAACCGACGGGATGCATTCCTATAATAGATCGATCGAAAACTCTTTCAACGGCTACAGCCTCAGGAACCCACTGTAGAACCCTTACACTAGGCCGATCCTATCAAACAAAACTTCATCCGGGGGGCTTCACATCGTCTAAATACCTATCTGCTACTTTTTTGGCAACACTAATAATTTGGCATGACATGAATTAGGAGCAGGACTACCCCTGTATGTTAACATACTTGCGGAGCACTAAGGGAAAGACTGCGAAAGACCGGTTCATCATTCTTGAAAGACCTTCTATATAATTGTCAATACCATCTCCTTCTCATCAGGGTCTGGCCCTGCGAAGTGCTTATACTCTCCCCCCTGATCACGTACATAGCGCCCCCAATTCGCCTTGACCGTCCGGATCCCAATCCTCTTAAAAAGGTTCTGTCCATTGCTCATGGTTGTCACCTTTATCAGCAACAGTTGTATCTTGGATTGAGGAGCCGAGGCCATGCCAAACTGCCAATCTGGATACCTGTGGCTAGTACTGCGCCCAGACTGGCCTTGACCAAGAATGTCTAGATACCAAATCACGGGGTCACTTGGTTTGTCGTGTTCTTTTTGGTATGTCTTGCCTTTTATCACACCCTTTATCATCTGGAGTATCTTTCTGCTTCTCGGGCCACTGCTTTGCGTTATCTCATTGACACAGTCAAACAGGATGTCGGTTATCCATCTATCCTCCATTGGCAAGCCATGAGGAGTCTTGTCAACACGCCCAACTGTGCCGCGGAGCTCAATAGATCTCGCCATATGACTTTTGGGGGTCAGAGCTTGGATGTTATTGAATGAAAGGGATTGTATCAGCGAAGCCTTGTCCTTGTCTGGGTGTTGAATCAACCTGTATGAAATTGGAGCGCCGATGACCGATACCCACGACCAGGACGGGCTAGCCGAAGTCCGAACTTTGGGAACCGGCATGTATTTCGGCAAATATCCGGGCTTTTCACTGTCCGAGTCTTCATAATAATGAGTTGGTACATGAACGTCCCAGCAGAGACTCTCGGCAAACCAATCGCCGTCCCAGACTCCAGAGACAAACGTGCAGCCCAGCTGTGGGGCTATGAAACTTGATATCCCCAAGAACGCTTGAAGGCGGTCCGACGAGTTGGTCAACTGGCGATATGTTGTATACTCGGTGAGGAGTTCTTGCCACAGCCTGAAGATACGGCGTCGAGAAGCCGACCCTGGCTGCGATGCTGACTCCGTTCCCACCACCGTCCCTAGCTCACTTTCAGGGCTGGGATCGAGAGACAGTCCGCGCAAGGCGAGTCGTTGCTGACGGGCCTGCCATGTAGTGTGTGATGGTCCCAAGACCTCCAGCGGCATTTCCTTCGCGTGGCATCCCATGTATTTTATCGGGGTTGCTTCGGTTGCGTATAGCGAGAGGCATTCCCAGTGCAGCATGCCATCACCGAAGTATAGAATACGGTGGCTGAGCATCTGCTCTTGCAAGGTCCAACCGCGAGAGTGGACTGTTCCTCTCCGTGGTGCCTCGATACCGAGCCATGTGGGCACGAGAGCGAACATAGTCGGCGACTTAGCCTGCCCTGCATCCTGCCGACGTGCTAGCTTTTCCACCCGCAAAGCTGGAACTGGAACCGGTTTAGGCCACCGAACTCTGCGTGGCCGGAAAAGTCCATCGGCGGAATTAGATGAGACCAAGCTTGATATCGTCAGATCGGCGTTGGCATAGACAAATTGCATTCGCGCGGCCTCCTGAGCCCAGTCGTTTGCGTCGTCCTGGATGATGCACAAGGCATCTACCCAAAGGTACCGCATTCCTAGAGACCTTGTCACTAACACAGCATCGCGGATTGTTGCTGGGAGTTTATGTAAGCGAATTGAGTTCTTGTGTTTCGTGATAGTTGACTTGGTGGTCTTGATGGTCCGCGTTTTGCCCCAGCAATATGATAGGGCACAATAGGACGCCCTTAAGCCCTGCGGCTCAAACAAGAACGGATGTGACGTTTCGTCGCCAACATCAATAACTCGTGTCGGTAGAACCGGGGTTTCGCTTGACATTGCTTCCTGGCATGAGACATGTTGAGGGCATGACTTGCAAGTCTGCAGCCAATATCGGGCTGTATTGAGGGCATTGCTTGATCCAGTACCTAGGTTATTTTCATTGCTGTTTCTCAAGTCACAAAGATGTGGGATCAGGCTCTCTAAGCATGCCATGGTTGTTAGTACATGTCATATGAGTAGAATATGGGTGTACGCACCTTGGATATCATGAATTTCAATATCGTTCTCGTTGTTAAGTGATTGTTTCCCTGGAGAGAGAACTTTGAGCTTCAATTTCGTAATTCTACCGAAAGTTTCCCGGTGTACCGTAAGGACTAGTGGGTCGTGTGCAGTGAACTGGCTGAAGTCCTTGTCCAGTGCGTCAACAAACATACCACACATAGCACATCCCGTACGGGCTGACGCACGCAGAGACCGTATGTCGGCTTTGAGGGGGGAATATGAAGCGCCGTTATTGTCGCGGCAAGAGAGTTCTGTGGGTTGCTGAAACTCCAAGCAACGCGAACAGAATGAATTCAAGGCTGGTAACAACGGACGAAGGGCCAAGTTCCGTAAAATGTCGATAAATGTATGTACAAGATTCTTGATCAAGCACGAATTGGATTGGGCACTTATTAGAGTATCCTGGCAGGGTTTCATGCTTAAGATGTAGTGGTAGATGGGGAGACACTCGAGCGGAGGGAAGACACCTCGGGTGGATGTCTCGCAAAGGAGTCGCTTGGCGAGCTGGGATATGTTCTCGGGCATGTCATCAAAGCTATCCCTTGGAGTTTGGGGCATTGATGGTCTTGCGCCGCAGGCGAAAAGTGCTGTGAGCATTGGCCATTGCTGGTCTAGAAGTACAAGGTCAAATATAGACCACCCGTGGGCAGAGGGCATATTGATCGACGCTCCGGCTTTGATAAGGGTAATCATGTTGCTCGTACTCCCAGTCATAAAGGTCATATGCAGAGGTGTTAACCCCCCTTGACTAGAAATCTGGCGAGTTCTCTTATCCGTGTGGTCCAAGACAGTTCGTCCGACAGTCGCAGCGTCTAAATCTGCGCCACGAGATATAAGAAACGGAATGTTCTTGTCCCATTCTCGAAACGACTGAATGGCTTCATGGATCGCTGTATTTCCTAGAGAGTTGCGAACATTGATATCCGCTCCTCTCTCCAGAAGCAAGCAAGCCGACTCGTAATCGTGGTTGAAGAGCGCGCGATGCAACGGCGTATTCCAGTGCGGCCACGCGTTGCGGACCCCAATTGGAAATAAGTGAGAAAATCCGCCACCATCTCTAAATGGGTTGATGATGTCTTCAGGTTGTAGTAAGATATTTGGATCAAGGCCGGCGTCGAGTGCTTCTCGAAGTGACTCGGCTTCACTCGGATCATCCACCTTGGCTTCGTTTTTTCGTTTTGTTGGTCTTTTCCCCCCAACACCCTTAGATATAAGAAAGTGACAAATCAGCAAAAGAGCACTTTGGTATATACAAGAGAGACATCCCAGTCGGCCCAATGCCATGCAACTCAATAACCTTAACTATAGCTCACCTTGAATTGGCGTTCAGAATTGTAACGGTGAAAGAACCACCCATATTCCGATTCTGCATGAGAAGATTGGCCATGGGAGGGTTCTGCTCTGGCCAAGTCTCGGCCTGTGGAACCTTTGGCATCAAGCGTCTTCTTCACGATTACTAGCGGCTTCCGTTCAGCCTGGATTTTCGGGCCGCGGTATTCGTAAGAAACTTCGTCCCACATGATAAAAACGATTTATATGTAAACAATGAAATACTTGGAAATCGTTCAAATGGATTGAAAGGAAGATGGGCGGAGGCATGTAGTGGGGATGTAGGGAAGTGAGGCATGAGGTTGTAACCGCGCGCTTATACGCTTACGTGGCGCAGGACAAAGAAGAGAAGAGGGGCAAGGCAGACAGACAGATGCCATTGGGCGCACCACCTTGTTCCGCATACACCATGCACCAATGCGAACATAGGTCTATTCTCGATTTGCAAAAAGCCTGCCACTTTGAGTACTGGCCTCAGTCTAGATGTTGATGCTGAGACCCAATCAGAAGATCACCGCCCGTGGAAGACTCGTAGAACTGAAGCTGCCACTTGACACCGTGTCCATTGCTCAATCCTTCCTCTGCCGTACGATCTGCCTTTGCAAAGACACCTGTACGTTGTGGCTGTCTGATACATGTATCCCATCAACGCCTGTTGTTTTTGCTTTTGACAAGGAATTCTCGAACCACACCCTGCACGTTTCTCATGTCCCATTCTAGAAGATATTTCTAGCCTTTGCTAGGAACCCAGCAACCATCAGCAATGATTACAATACCATACAAGTTGACAGCAACTCAGGTGCTTAAGTTGCTCAAGAACAAGGCTATCACGGTGGAAACTTATGCTCGATCTCTTTTGGACCGCATCAACGAGAATGACGGCACGGTCAAAGCATGGGTGTACCTTGGTAAGCTCCTTCACTTGTCATTGAGTCGTCAATAGTAAAAAGATATGTACTGATTCTGGATTAGACCCTGACTTCGTACTCAGCCAAGCCCAAGCCCTAGACCAGATTCCCGACGACCAGAGAGGGCCTTTGCACGGACTGGCCATAGGCATCAAAGATAACATGAAAACTAAAGGTACCGCGCGACGCTTTCGTCCGGTGACGTAGCTTACGCTTGCTAGACATGCCGACGCAGTATGGCTCTCCCATTTACCAGGGGCATCAGCCAGGCTCCGATTCATCTGCGGTCGCCATTCTCCGACCCGCTGGGGCCCTAATATTTGGTTTGTCAGCTCATCAACTGGTTACCATTTTACTAATCTGACCTGGTCTGCAGGTAAAACGACCACGACCGAGTTCGCCGTGACCAACTCTGGGCCCAAGACGACTAATCCTCACGACCCAAATCGCACACCAGGCGGCTCCTCGTGTGGATCTGCCGCAGCTGTAGCCAACCTACAGGTACCGCTCAGCCTTGGTGTGCAAACAGGCGGGAGTATTATCCGCCCGGCATCGTTTACCGGCGTCTTTGCCATGAAGCTAACGTTTAACGCCATCTCGACCGAAGGCTAGAAAGCCTTCGCCCCTACCTTTGACACCTTCGGTTTCTTCGGTCGAAGCGTTGAGGATCTACAACTGCTAGTAGATGTCTTCGATCTGAAGGATGATGAGCATCCGAAAGACGCATCACTGGAGGAAATATCGGTCGCTCTGATCAAGACTCCCATGTGGCCTTCGGCAGGACCCGGGACAGTATCAGCTATAAATAAGGCGGTTTCTATCCTCAAGAGAAGCAACATTAAGGTCGAAGAGGTCTCTTTTCCGCCAGAATTCGCCGACGTAGGGCCCTGGAGCGCATCCAAGAAATCATCATCTTCGGTGAAGCACAGGTATCTTTCCTCGGGGAGTATCAGCTGGACAAGACAAATCTGGCGGATGAAATTTGTTACATTGTTGAAAACACCTCCAATGTCACCTACAGGGAGAGGATGGAGGCATCTGACAAGTATTCTAAAACGAGGGATACCATCAACGATCTAGCCAAGAACTACACCGCCATTCTCACGCCTAGCGCTGTGGATGAAGCTCTACTCGGCCTTGACGATATGGGAGAAGCGACTTTCAATACTCTTTGGACGGCAAGTGCTTCTCTTATTACGTATGCCAATCAATTCCTTCCACTAACCTAGCATAGGGATTCCATTTGCCGGTAATTAACATACCCGCATTTGTCGCAGCGAGTGGCATGCCTATCGGCATATCTCTCGTAGAGCCCAGATTCCACGACCAGCAGCTCCTAAGGACAAGTAAAGTTCTCAGCGAGGTGTTCATGGCCCATGGTGGCTGGAAAGTGGGGATGTGATCCTCCTGGTGACGATTAGCCCTTTAAGACTAACCTACCATTGTCATCACACATGTTTTCTCGCGCATGTCTCTCCTCCGATGTTGGCTCTCTCGATACGTAAGAAAGGGGCTCCCTACAACGAGTTCCATCCCTTTTTTTGACTCCGACTGTGTCTTGACGACCACCAAAACCACGAAGGTAGATCCTACATGCAGGTAGGTAACGGCAGACTGACACTAATAAAATACATCGTTTTATGGCACGTATTCTTCCTTCTACAGTACATAGTAGCAGACCCTCCCGCGCACACACGTTCTTTAGCACCTCTTTAATTCCGTTAATTTGACGTTATTTAAGCTTGACTTGTAGGAGGAAAATCAGCTATAGAGGGGAAAACCGGCCAGCGAATCAAAACCCCTCTAATTCTTTGCCTAGAAACCCCCTAAAATTGAACACCGCACCAATGTAGTGGCCTTCGGAAGGGAATCAAGGCCCTCCAAGCAGGAATCGAACCTACGATCTAAGCTCCTTGGCATAGAGAAAATGCCTCCCTCTCGACGAGAGCGAATTATTGCAGTAGGCCACACTCAAGCTGGACCTATGCCGTCAAAGAAAATTTCATCCAGGAGGCTCAATACCACCTGAATGCCTGCCCATTGTTCCTTCGCGGTTCCAATGATTTGTTCCGGTGGCAACACGAAGCCGTGATTTCCTGTATCCCGCAGCTCAATAAGATAGGCCCAATCCGCCTTTCCAACCTCGTACACATAGTCGATGCTGTAGCCGGTCGAAGGATATAAGACCGTACAGCTGGGACCAAACGTGTACTGCACACCCTCGACAGAGCGTATGGCCCTGCTCGCTCTGGACGCCAAGTTGATGTGTTGGCCCAAGTTGTCAACATACTTGGTGCAAGAGTAGCCCACTGGGGCTAGCAGATACTGGCTATATGAATGCCAGTCGATGTATAACTTAATGCCGCTCGTTTTGCCAAGCTTGTCTACCAGCTTGCGGAGTCCCTGGATCTCGGGGGCATCGTTGGGCTTTTCGCCGCGGTACGTGATGGAGCATGGATCCTTGGATGCACCTTGGTCGTTTGCATCCCATTTGTGTGGCCAGTTGCGATTGAGATCACGCCCAACACATGTTGCGTTGCTGGGGTTAGGCTGCCGGTTCTTCCTCCAAAGGCGCTCAGTAGTTTGCGTGTGAACAAATCCTGTAAACAAGGTTTGCGTCAGAATAGAAGCCCACACTGGTGGAAGCAAGAATAAAGATCAGCTCACCATCTGGGTTAACAAAAGGGAAGACCCAGAAGTCATAATCATCGACGAATTTGGTAATGTTGCCGTTGCTGCCATAGCCTTGAATCAGCTGAAGAGTGAGGTACTCGATGACCTATCCACAGTATTAGACAAAAGTTTACCACCATAAGGGCCAGTCTGAATAATAGTTCACGCACTGGAGCTGCAATCCATTCTCTTGCGTGCACAGTGCCATGCCAGAGAACTGCTGGCTTGCCAGGCCCATCAGCGCCCCAGAAATGGATGCCCCAAATGTCACGACCCTCGTAAGAGGTGCCAGTCGAGACTATCTCCGAATTGTCCGGGAATGCCTCATGCAGGCTTTCAAAGTAGGCCTTGTGGTCCTCGTATGAATGATAGCTGTCAAACCACGACGGGTCATCTGCCTGGCGTTTCCATAACTGCCTTGGCGCGGATTCTGCGGCGATGGACCGTCCTAGATCTTCATGAAGGACATAAGAGTCAAGTCCGAGAGATCCAAATGTCAAGATTTGGTTTCCGGGGATGGCTATATCAAGATAGCTGTCCTCTTGGCTCCATTCGTCGTAGTTGATAGACGCGAGTCTACGCCGGACTAAATCGACGTCATTGCGTGTGTCGACACGAACGACTTTCCAGCCATCGTAGGAGACCAGAGCACTCGCCAAAGATAAGTAAGCTAGAAACGAAAAGATGAGCTTCATATTGATTCTTGGTTGAACGGGTTAATTCGCCAATTGCCCCGCGTTATTTCCACCTGGAAACGGATGGCACGCTAAGATTGATTAGAGGCGACCAAGCGAGATACTTAAATAAGTATTTGCCAAGCCCAGTTATCAGTATAACCTTTTAACGCTAACTGACTGGATTCCGATTCTGGTAGGTAGTGTCGAACGCGGATCTCAGACACAGCCACCTTACTCCGCATTGCTTAACCTCCGGTTGCAACGCTGTGATCGGAAGCAGACGATAAGAAGAACTCGCCAAGTCGCTCCTGGATCGGCATTACCAACTGCGGGTTAATCGCCGTTATCACACCATTACCTCGTTATCAAACGTGAACCCCGCGGAACCCCATCCAGAAAGCCAACGCCGCCGGTCATGCAATTTCATGTCTTGGCATCACCAAGTCCGGCGCGGGGTCATGGCAAAGGCCCATGAAAATGAGCATGCCATTTAGCGGATCCATGGTTCCATCCACCAGTATTATCAAAGTCGGGTGATTTAAGACGCTTCCAGAGTGCCCGATATCTTTGGGAACTAATACATGCATGTCACCAACATCGCAGAAACACGTACTTCGGCCGCTTGCATATACCACCCAAGTCCTGCAGATCATAGGCGTCAATTGCAGTGTCCATACATGTTATTATGCTATTAACTAATATAATAATCCCCGATCCCTATCGTGAAATGCTTCCAGATGGCGCTCAAGTCGTCTTTACTCATGCCGATCTCTATCCCAACCAGGGTTGGGAATAAAAAGTAAATTTTTTTTATATTAAAAGTAAAGACTATTTTTAATTTAAAAGTAAAAAGTAAAAAATGCTATTGTTAATTTAAAGTAAAAAGTAAGTTTTTTATTAATTTTTACTTTTAAAATTAAACTACTAAAAGTTAATTTTTAAAAACTAAAAATTAAAATTAGCTTAGTATAAAGTAAAAA
>JAADYS010001409.1:0-11783 GCA_012931995.1 Fusarium albosuccineum
AGGGCCTAAGAGACCTAGGGAATAGGTCTGCCGTTCGCTAGAGGTTGCTGTAACTGCCGTTCTATTGCGATTGCCAGATTTAGGGTAAGTTCAATTGGACGATGCGAATGCTGACCAGTCAGGAAGGTGCGGGACAGGAAACGCCGGCAAAAAACCGGACCCACCAGCAACAGCTTCCATCGAGAAGCTCCATCACCATCATCGACAGGCACGCTCGATTGACAAAGCCAAAAACCGCCCGCCTCGACATCTCGGATCGACTCGCACCCCGCGTAGGTTCGTACCGAAAAATCCTCACAATGTCGAACAACAACTGGCAGGAGGAGGCGATGCGGCGCCTCAGGCAGATGCAGCAAACCCGTGGCGGCTATGGAGGAGGCGGCCCTCAGATGCCCCGAGCAGCCGGCGGTGCCCTCTTTGGCGGCCTGTTGCTAGCTGGCGGTGCCCTATTCCTGTCCAACTCGCTGTTCAACGTGGATGGTGGTCACCGCGCCATCAAGTACCGGAGAATAAACGGTGTTAGCAAGGAGATCTACGCCGAAGGTATGATAGCTTCTCGGAGGACCCGGCGGTTGTGATGGGAAATGATGACTGACCTGAGGGGAACAATAGGAACACACATCAACATACCTTGGTTCGAGACTCCGATCGTGTACGATGTGCGAGCGAAGCCGCGCAACGTTGCCTCATTGACGGGCACCAAGGATCTGCAGATGGTCAACATCACCTGTCGTGTGCTTTCCCGGCCACAGGTTGATGCCCTGCCCCAGATCTACCGAACACTAGGCATCGACTATGACGAGCGTGTCCTGCCGTCGATCGTCAACGAGGTTCTCAAGAGCGTTGTCGCCCAGTTCAATGCCAGTCAGCTCATCACCCAGCGTGAGATGGTTGCCAGGCTGGTGCGAGAGAACCTTTCCCGAAGAGCTGCCCGATTTAACATCCTCCTCGACGATGTTTCCCTTACTGTATGTATCTAGCTACACAATTGTATTTTACATCTCACGACTGACCATGAAACAGCACCTCGCTTTCTCTCCCGAATTCACAGCCGCCGTCGAGGCCAAGCAGGTTGCACAGCAAGAGGCTCAACGTGCTGCCTTCATCGTCGACAAGGCACGACAGGAGAAGCAGGCTATGGTTGTCAAGGCACAGGGTGAGGCACGCTCTGCTGAGCTGATTGGTGAGGCCATCAAGAAGAACAAGGCCTACGTAGAGCTCAAGAAGATCGAGAACGCTCGACAGATCGCTGCTCAGCTCCAGGAGGCTGGCTCCAAGAACAGGCTGCTACTTGATTCCGAGGGTCTGGGTCTTAATGTGTTTGAGAACAGCGGCGAGAAGAACTAAGAGCTCAAAGAAGGCGGCAAAGACAACTATTATGTGTTATGGGAGGGAGGCCTGGGGTTTAATGCAAATCTCCACTGTATGTCTACGATGAGGACTGTACTATTAGGAATGACCAGGTAGTGAAAGACCAAAGTACCTTTTCTGCTCTGCCATGACTTGATGCTGTTGGTCACTTTTGGGTTTACAAGGTGCCTACAACAATCAGTGCTGTGAACTGTTCGTGGCGGGGTGAGCAGGAACAGGCTGACAAACAGTGAGATGACCTTGATTGCAATAGGCATCTTGACAGCCTTGAATGGCAATGGTTTCAACACTCAACAGCTACATAAATGTATTTATAAACGCTGTGGAAGCCTGAGCGCATACGAGGTATAAGTAAGGTAGGTAGGTACCTAGGCAGCCGTCCCTCCCGTCTGCAAGGGTCGCCCCTCCTCTGGTCAACCCCACCATCCTCTCAGTCAGCTCAGCCCAACGGAACCAACCAAGGCAACCTACGTCCGCTTCGCATCAGCCTTGCATTCAGACTTGCAACTTGCACGACACTCGGATTTGCTTCGAGAGACCCAACTTTGCCCAAACAAGACCCGGCACCGAGCCCATCCTCGCCACGAAAACACCGCCAACATGTTGATCAAGTGCGTCACGATACCGCCGAGACCTCCCCCCCACGTCATGGCCAGCAAGCAAGCAAGCAGAGCTAACCATGTTCCGACAGGGTCCGCACACTGACCGGAAAGGAGATTGAGCTGGATATCGAGATGGAATACAAGGTACTTTTTGCGCCTTGCATCTGGGCAAATGAGGAGATTTGCTTGAAGAATTTGGACTGACCGCCTGCAGGTCTCCCAGATCAAGGAAAAGGTAGAGGAGAAGGAGGGCATCCCTCCCGTTCAGCAGCGTCTGATCCACGGCGGCAAGCAAATGTACCTTACCTATGACACGCCACGCAAACATGAGATGCTGACGAACTGCCCAGGACCGATGACAAGACCGCTGCCGAATACAACCTCGTCGCTGGCGACACCCTGCACCTCGTCCTCGCCCTTAGAGGTGGACGATGGCTGGCATAAGGAGAGAGCTCTCGGACAACGATTCAAGATGGGGATTCTTCGAGATACGGCCATCGGCACGTGGTTCTAGAGACATGAGGCTGCATTTCCGGGCGTTGGGCAAAGGGAATGAGGCCCTTTGGCGAATATCTGTGAGTGCGCAAGGTAGAATATGGGACGTTTGCAGTGTTCGCAGAGGGCCAAATGTCAGACATTGCCTCGCGACTTTGATGTCAACAAGTGAAAGCACAGCATCACGTAGAATGATGCTGTGAGGGGCGGAGCGCTGTTTTATACCAAACAATCACCTCAAAGCATGGGGTCGAAGAGCACCATGAGAATACGGCTACAAGCCGTTGTTATTTAAAGTGTGTAGCTTTCTATCAAAGTCCATCATCCGTTGCAATATCGCGGTCGAGCTTGTGCACGCTCCAACCTGGCATGCTGCTAGAACCCGATCCTTTTAACTATCATTCCAGTCTATTGTTCACATCCCTGGTCCATATCCGCTGTTGTGCCTCAGTGAATGAAATCAAATCGCTTGTATCTGTAACCGGTTCCTCTAAACCACATTGTGAAAGGCTTTCAAACGAGCCTCTGGTGCAAAATCAACGCCCCTATCCGCCTGCAGCTCTCAGGAGCCGGTAATAATGAGAAAAAAAACAAGGAAAAAAAGGAAGTCTTGGACCTCAAGCTCTCTTCTTCCGCTTCATAAAGACATCCACGGCCTTTCGCTTGCGCGCCGGGACCGCCACTGGAGGCCGTGCACTTGGAGCGGGAGGAGGAGGAGAAGATGACGGGCCGGGATCGGCGCTGGGCGGAGGCGAGGTCTGTGTTCGTGGGAGACGCTGAGATGGTTTGGGCGGTTCTGCCGGGCGAGAAGACTTTGGAGGAGCTGCAGCAGAGGATGTCGTTGTAGTTTGCGGTCTGGGACCCTTGTAGCTGTTTGACAAGATGCCAGAACGTCTGGGGGTACTGGCCGGCCTGCTAGGGGCAGACGAGGGAGCCGAAGATGAGGAGCCGGGTCTCTTCTTGAGCAATGACGTGGCAGATGCCTTGGAGTTTGACCTTGGAGCTGGGTTTCGAGGAGGGGGCAGTTCTTCTTCGTCGTCGTCGCCGTAGGGTTCATTGTCATCGTCGTCATCGTCGAATAGGTCCTCCCCTTGGTCCGATTCAGAGTCTGAGATAAAGGTGGCTCGCTCTTCGTGCGCCGTCACCACTTCAGAAGGCTCCGAGACCCTCTGGGTTGGTCGGAAGACGGGCTGAGAGGCTCTGCGATAATCGTTTACCATGGCCGGGGGTGCCTTTGCGAGTTTGCTAAGAGACGCTGATCCCTGTCGGGACAGCTTCCCGTGGATGCTCGCAATCTCTTTGGTCTCGCGGCGGACCTTGCGCATGACGCTCGCACCGTTGTGAGTCTTGGTACGACTTCCGCGGGTGAATGCGAGGGTGCTGCCGGCGCCATCGCGCTGACCCCATGGTCGCCTTGGGCCGACCCTGCCCGCGCGGGGGAGCAGCTTTCTGTCGACGATCTTGCTTGTGTTCTTCTCCTTGTCTTGTCTGAGGCCGGCGAGGGCATTCATGAGCTTTTTCTCGCTCTCCTCAAGGGCTAGGTCGTGGTCCTTCTTGTACTTTTCCCAGACGCGATACCATTTCTTGGGGTTCTGGGGCTTGTAGGCCTTTTGCTTGTACTCCATGGGAAACTCGCGCTCAATGATCTTGAGCCAAATCTCACCCGTCTCGCCCTCGACCTGGGGTGAGTTGAGCTCGATCTGGCGGAGCTGATGGGCACTATCGACTCGAAGGAGGATGGAACGAACGGTTTCGTACGGGAGATAGTCGCCGACGCTCTCGAGCTCGCGGATGTTCTTTACGCAAGCCGCCGAGGCAAGCTCCATAAGAGACTTGACCGGCATTTTGAGCAGTGGTTTGGGTCAAGTTTCGAAAGGAATTTTGGCGATGCGACGTAACTTTGTTCGGTTGGTGTTGAATCGTGCTCGATTGCCTGCGCGATGGTGGTTGGATTGGATAGCGTTGGGTGTACAGATGGGGTTTGGAAGCAGGCGTCAAGTCGAGAATAGAGAGTATGGAGGAAAGGGGTCAATGAAGAAAGGAAAGGCGGGCGCCAAGGCTCCCTTGATATTGCTATGCGCCTCTCAATAGCAGATTCATGACGATTTATTAGAAACGAGAGTTTTTCGGAATGCGAGGTTGACGAGAGACACCTTTCTTTGAAGGCTGAGCCACGACGTAGTCGCCCTGGCTGTGATAGGTGAGCGAGACCCGTAGGTGCAGCTGGGGAAATCTGACCAGCATGCCCCTAGCCCCATTAGGAATAGGCAGCAGGGGCCCTCCGTTCTATTAGCGCCTAATGGCCCGTGCACTCCACTGTAGCCTCAGCGAAAGCTTGCTCACCCATTTCGTCACTGGGAGCCTCAGATTGCCCGTGATGTTCTTTGTCTTCCTGCATCAACCAGTTTAACAAAACGTGTTTTTTGTTATTCTGCCACCCCACGCCCCTGTCTCGCAACAAAGAACCCCCAAGCTATCCGATTTCGCTCTCGCTGCTCATCCGACCGCTTCTCCGCTTCTCGATTCCCCCGTCGGGTCGAGCACGCGCTGTCGTTCGCTACAAATCATCACATCAACTGAGGCGCCGACAACATGGCCGAACCCTACATCAAGCCCGACCCTTACATCAAGCAAGACCCAGAGGCCTCTGGATCTCCTGCCCGAGTGGATGAGGACGACCTCTACGAAGATGCCGGCGACCTCGAGTTCTTCGACAAGAGCGGGCCAAACCGCGCCTTCGAGACGCTCTATCTCGCGCGCGTTCCTCGATACATGTGGGATGCCTGGATGAAGCTTACGGAGCGGCTGGGCGACGATGACGAGATCCAGATTGGAACACTGCGTACTTGGACTGAGCAGAAACCCGACGGTGGTGCGGATGTA
Organism: Fusarium albosuccineum; assembly: GCA_012931995.1. NCBI lineage: Eukaryota > Fungi > Ascomycota > Sordariomycetes > Hypocreales > Nectriaceae > Fusarium > Fusarium albosuccineum. Next base: position 5,352 of record JAADYS010001409.1, read on the forward strand.
TGCATTCTGTGATTCTTTGTTTCTCACCGTGCCTGCATACTGACGTGGTAAAGACCAAACTTCGAATGCTTCTTGCGCCGAACTGCCCTGAGCATCAACTGCTACCTCGCGAATATGACCTCGACGTTCTCGAGCCCAATGTCAACAACCACTTTATCTTTAGCGAAGAGGACCTACCGGGCTTCAAGGCGCGGAGCAAGGCGCGACAGGAGGCTGCTAATGCTGGAATCCCAACCCATCTCCTAAGGCAGAAAGAAGGCAACAGCGGCGGCCCGCAGCGACCCAGCTATGATCGAAAGAGTCGATATCAGCCGTACTATCGCAAGGCTGTGCCAAGTAAGTTGAGCTCGTAGCTACCTGGGCTTTCGAACGTTATGCGTGTGCTAACTGAGTGGATAGAAAAGACAAAGATCTTTGGCAAGATTCACTATGATGTTCGCGTGGAGCCTCGTGATGTGAGAGAAGAAGAGCGGTTACTTGCTCAGCGATTGCAGGATGCAGAGCAATCCAAGTCGAAGCTCCAGATTATCAGCCGCAACAAGGCGTCGTCAATTATCAACCCTGGTACTGCCGGTTCGGTCAGCTGGGGAGGCAACTTCATCGTGAGTCTTGGTGCTCGTTGCCATGCATCTTTGTTACTGACCGTTAGCTTAGAAAAACACTGCCCCGATCAACAAACCCAAGAAGGGAGAGGTGTTCAAGGCTGCTCGTATCCCCGAAAACCAGCTTTTGGATCTTATTTTCGAGTGCTTCCGTCAATACCAGTATTGGCCAATGAAAGCTTTGCGACAGAAGCTGCAGCAACCTGACCAATATCTGCGCCAAGTTCTCGACAAGGTTGCCGTGCTCAACAAGAGCGGTCGATTCGCCAACAACTACTGCCTGGCGGATGCCTACCGCGACAGAGGCGGTGCAGATTCCAAGGAGGCTGCTGCCGAACCCATGGATGATGACGACGATGAGGAGATGGAGGATGTTTTGCCCGTATCCTAGTATGGTGGTGATAATTCTCAACGGACACCAGCCAGTAGGCAGAGGGCAATACAAGGAACAGTATAAAAAGGGCAGTATGTTTGTATGGGGCAGGCATTTCCTTTTCTTGTGGTGTTGGAGGGACATCAGGGCCAGGGTTTTTAGAGCGTGATACCCTTGATTGTTATAGATTACCAGTTGTAATCACTGAAGCAAATGCATTGTTTCTGCTGAGCGTATACTAGTGATTGCTGGCTTGTTTGGATATCCAAGGGGGATTGCCCTTGCTCTTATACCCGGCCAAGCTACTTGCTCGTCGTGCCATGATCCACTCGGTCTCTCGGAACTTGCAACTGGACTAGGTACGTAATGAACTTTTCCCCGCAGTCGCAACTTCCGAGTTGGTCAGATGTAAACGCCATTTGGCTTGATCAGGTGGTTCAGTCGAGAGTTGGTTTGTAAGGAGCCATCCAGCGTTGTATCATCGCCCCGTCTAAATGGTTGCAACACTCCGTCTGCTTGTCCCCTTCATCATCCAACGTACAACCCCCAACCCAGTTTACAACACGTTCAACTCAGCATCATACTCCATCATGTCGCTTTCTGCAACAAAGATGCATCTGATATTCGACTTTGACGGCACGATTACCCAGGAGGATACAATCGGCGAGCTGGCGCGCTCGGCAATCGAGCTCCAGAGGAACAAGCACGGCTCGAACCTTCAGCCAGTATGGGACCAAGTTGTTCAAGACTACGTCGACGACTATCGTCACTACAAGACGAACCATCCTATCCAGGAAGACAGTCGCACATGCATCAACGACGAGATTAAGTTCCTCTCAGGCATGAAGGACGTCGAGGAGGCCTCCCTGGCGCGTGTTGCCGAGTCACGCATCTTTGCTGGCCTAGGCCCTGAGATCTTGTTGCAGGCTGGTACGGATGCAGTCAAGGACGGAAGGATCAAGATCAGGGACGGCTTCTCGGAAATAATGAGTCTGGCAACCAAAAGTGGATGGAGCATGAGCGTCGTTTCGGTGAACTGGTCACGCGCTTTCATCCGCGGAGCTCTTCGGCCTCACACACTCGAGGTCATCGCCAACGAACCTGCCGACGACGGAACGATTACGGGCCCTGAGTTTTTGGAAAACCGCATGACTAATGCTTGCGAGAAGAAGAAGGCTGTGGAGCACCTGGTCAACGAGAAGGGTGGCAGGGTGATTTACTTTGGGGACTCGACGACAGATATGGAGTGCCTGCTTACCGGGGGGGTTGTCATATCTGACAACGGAAACTCGTCGCTGCTACGGACATTAAAGAGAATTGGAGTTTCTGTTCCGCATGTTGGAGACGGTGAGCCTGGAGCCAGAGTGTCTTGGGCCAGAGACTTTCAAGAGGTGTTGAAGAGCGGCTTGCTGAAAGGATAGGGAGGATGCACCTGTGCAGCTATGGTCTTTGAAGTTTCTACGTCAGTGTTATTGCTGGCATAATCAGTGCTTGCATTAAGAAGAGTAATTATTATAATGGCCGGCAACTTCTTTGTTGTTCGGGATTGGTCGTGGTAAGACAAAAGGACAAAGCTGTGCTGTAGTTGTGAGTGTCGTTAACTATAATGGAGGACAATCACCGTTATGCGGACTGCTAAAGAAGGCCAGTCAACATTCTTGTGATCATATGGGCGAAGATAATGTCCCTGGCCAACTGTAGTCAGTTCATGTATCATGTACCGTGTTCTCTTACCTGTGAGCATGCCTTGTTCGTTGTAACAATAGAGGAGAACAAGGAGCCCACGAGAACAACAAGGAAAATTAAAAGAGTCAAAGAATAATAAAAGGAAAGACGTCGCCCCTGGTAGAAGCTCTGTAAAGTTGAGTACTTAACTCACTAGAACTCGTCTTCTCTTCTTGATCTCCCGGAATCTCTCTCCACACAAACTTGTCTCCTCACGCATCCAAAATGTGCATGTACTCTCGCATCGTCTACAGCTGCAGACACGAGCGCTGGGGTCTTCGCGTCAAGCCGTGCCAGGCCTCAGAAGACTTTCACGCCGGAAACGTCAGCGAGGACTGCAAGACCCGGCAGCCCCATGCGTTGACATCGCGTAGGCTGGAGAGAAAGTGCTACAAGTGTGCTGCGGTTGACACGAAGCTTGTGGAGGCGAAGAAGAAGTTGGACAGCATCCGCGAGATGCTGATGGAGAAACAGAGACAGGAGAGACAGAAGAAGAAGATGGAAGAGGGAGAAGAAACGGCCCTGGCAGACCAATCAGAGGAAGAAAAGGGTGGCCACCAGAAAGACGAGAAGAATGGCTCTGCTGAACAGAAAGATTCGGCTCCTGAAGGGGGCGATTAGCAGCACCAGGATCAGCAATAGTCATTCCAAGCAGAGCTGGCTCTCCGAGAATAAACAATTCCTGAAGAACCCACGTCCTCGAGTAAGATCATGATTGATAAAGTGTGCCAATAACCTGTAGAGTAAATTCCAGAGTTGAGACGACGTAAAACCCTCCAACTCGACATTGCCAACATGCTATATAGGAGATGCAACAAGGCTTGCTGTATGCTGTCAACAGATGCATGCTTCAAACCAATCCCAATATCCACTCCCCCAAGCTCACTTGAACCCTCCCCATCAGACAGACACAGCCCCAGACCTCTGGTGAAGGCTCCACTTCCTCGTCGCCAGAATCTGTCGCTGTCTCATGCTCATGGTTCGACCGACCCCCCCTTCATAACCATTCTTCATCCCAGAGTCGATGGTCTCCAACTCAGCCAGCTCCTCGGTTGCGCGAGGCCTCTCATCACGTCTCGCAGATAAGTAGAAGAAGTCCCAGATGAAGCTCCGCTCGAGCTGGCGCGGCTTGCCATCGGCCGTCCAGTACCTCTCCTCGCTGAGCTCCTGCGACAGATGGCGGCGAAAGTATCTGTCCTGGGTGACCCACCATGCGCGCCAGACAAACAAGATGATCAGAGTCAGGGGGATCGCAGTCGCCCAGTAGTACCAAAAGTTTTCGCCAAAGCGGTTGACTTTGCCTGGTTCCCCTGCACCGCCCGAGCCCTGGTCGTCATTATCTTCCTCGTCTGGGCCGAGCCAGTCAAACATGGACATGCCAAAGAGCGTGCCGAGGAACTCTCCAGGGAGAAAGATGGCGGTGATGACAGCTAGAGCCTTCATGGAGGAGCTGTCGCGAGAGGACGCTACGGCCATGCGAGCGTTAAGGATGTTGTCCTCCTGGGCCATCTTACTGTAGATCTATAGTCATGTAAGTTGGTGGCTTCTAACACCATTACTTGAGTCACTCACCATATCAATTTGGGCACGGCACCTAGCCTCTGACATACGCCTGTCTGTCTCAAGGCCCATGCAAAGACGCAGCAATCCGTCAAGATATTGTCTAATCTCATGCCAGTGGGATCCCAGCGAGTCACCATCGCTCTCCTCGTCGGGCAATCGAAGACGAGGAAGGTCTCTGGGCGGCAGAACAGGACTGACAGGAGGAGGCCCTCTTTCGAAATCAGCAAAGACGGGGCTTAGCATACTAAGGTCCTGGCCAAACTGGACAGAACTTCCCATGCGCTCGGTGAGTTCGTCGCCAGCAAGAATCAAGACCTTGATGGCGCGCTCCATCCAGCGGATCGTGTCGAGCAGCTTGATGGTGTCCTTGAGAACCTCGTGTGCCCTCTTCATGAGCTTAGTCATGGTCATGGGCCCCCATGCAACTCTGCTGCCGTCCTTACCATTGCTAAAGGTCCGGCTGAGGCGCCTGTTGGTCGAGTCCTGCAGGTCGAAGCCGGCGATGTTGCTGACGTCGTACTCGAGAGACGCCACGCTGGAGTTGTTCTCAATGACGGCCTCCTCGCACCGCATGAACTGCACCTGGAGCAGCACGACGGGCATGATCAAGGGGTGCGCCCAGTGCGTCTTGCAGGACTCTAGGCGGTGGTCGTACTCGTCGAGATCGTCGAGGTTGTGCCGTCTGGGCTCCCACGACTGGCGGACCAGGATAGTTGCGGTGCGGTCTCGGACGTTGTATGTCATAGAGAGAAAGTCACAGGGTGTTTTGGGCATTTCGGAGAATGCGAGGATGATGCCTAGGGCTCGTCAGTCACTAACTCTCCCAATTTGTAGATCCTCGGATGTCTTACTCAGCTGTGATCTGTCCTTGGACCAGAATCTCGACTCTGTTGTCGTGCGGGTCGAATACTGCAGCGTAGCTGGGTGCAGATTCATAGCTGCGAGGTCATCAACAGTCATGCTGAGGATATCCCGGCCACCATCATAGATGGTCTTGCGCTTGAAGCAGATGCTGTAATGCTGGGTTAGCAAACATGACCCTTTCTAACATCGTAGTTCACGTCAATGCTTACACTCTACGAATCCGTCCCTCCATTCCCGCAGATGGAGCCTCGCCTTCATCTGACTTGCGGAAATGACCCTAAGACGGTAGATTAGTTTACAGGTTACAACAACTTTCCAGAGATGCAGCATACTTCGCGATCCAGCAGAAATCCATGTCGGAACGTTAGATCAAACAATGCGGTCCCCGAGGAATCATCGCGCGTAAAGTGATGGGCAATGTGCTCATCCTCCTCAGCCACGGGATCCCGCAGAGTCGCCGGCCCCGGTTCGTCGGGCCGCTTATAGACGACATACTCATCGTATTCAATGTTGGAAGGGGAGTCCTCTGCTGTGATCAGAACCTGGCTAGAGCAGACTTTCTGATCATAGTTAAAGAGGTCCAGGCCGTGGTGTACCAGCCCCATTAAGGCGGTTGAGCGCCGCCGCCGGAAACCGACAGCGTAGTCTTGCGGGACTTGAGAAGAACGGCCACCCTCTTGAACGGGGTGGAGGAGTCTGTAAACATGGGCTTTGGTGATGATGGGAAGAAAGGAGAAGGCGGTCGAAACGAATACCCTGTCTCTTTTTGCTTGACGCGAAGGACTCGTTGAGCGGGTCGGTCAGCCTGCTTTTTAACTGTCCTCGAGGCTGGCTCTGCCAAGAAGTTGTCGATCAGCCCGAAACAAGGGTGCCCGGTTGCTCAACCAACTAGCTACCTCGACCGACATCGTAAGCCACAGCAATCGGGCGGAAACGCACCACGCCGTCATCGGGCCCCTCCTCCGCCTCGATTGGGGGTGTTCATGTGAGCATTTCGCTTAGATTGCGGATGCGGCTGAGAAGGCAACACCCCGTAAACCCCCGTAGCCCCCGGCCGGCGACCGGCGAATGAGAACGGCCGTATCCCCGTGTCCCCGTATCGGAAGCCTCGGACCCGCCCCGGAGTGACGGGGGTCATGGTCCTCGAAAACCCGTGGCGGTGGCTTAGATCCGGGGGAATTAAAAGGACGCAATCGCTTCTAGAAAGTGTGGGGAGAAGAGAGTGATTGGGCCGTAACTCGGGCCCGGTGACATGGGTATTTGCTCGGGAGTTGCCTTTCTGGGATAAGTAGTGTTATTTGTAAT
>JAADYS010001410.1:0-11808 GCA_012931995.1 Fusarium albosuccineum
CTCCGACGATACCCCTCTGGTGAAGAGCACTGCATTGCCTGCAGGCTCTGCGAGGCTGTATGACTTTGTGGACTCTACATGTGGGATCCAAGTTGCTGACCCGGGAGCACAGATCTGCCCCGCCCAGGCCATCACCATTGAGGCCGAGGAGCGAGCCGACGGTTCCCGCCGAACGACCAAGTACGATATCGACATGACCAAGTGCATCTACTGCGGTTTCTGCCAGGAATCCTGCCCCGTCGACGCCATCGTCGAGAGCCCCAACGCCGAGTACGCCACCGAGACCCGAGAAGAGCTATTGTACAACAAGGGTACGTTGCCCCAATTGCTTTCCACAAAAAAGACATTACCAATCAAGCACTCAACCGACTTGGCTGTCCTGTTTTGGCTGTATTCCGAGTTTTCTCGGAGTGCTTCAGGCCCAGCTCGGACTTGCGGGTTTTGCCAAGATCCGTCGGCTAACGATTCACACAGAGAAGCTCCTTTCCAACGGAGACAAGTGGGAGCCCGAGCTCGCAGCCGCCATCCGCGCCGACTCGCCGTACCGGTAAACCCAAAGAAAAAAACAACAAGCTATTCACGAAAAGGAAGACGGGGGAGATATTGTTTCAATTGCATTTTGCCAAGTGTTTTTATTACTGCCACAGGTCGTTTTATGCCAACGTGTAGGAACATGCTTTTTGGTGGTGAAGGCGGCAGCATTCTGAAAGAGTGGCGAGTCGAATCGAATCGAGACGAGTCTTTCAGACGGTGGAGGAGGAGGAGACGTGTTGTATATAATCTAGATCTCCCGAAAATGCCCCTTTGTCACTCAATGCGGTTCTGGTTGGTTATGGCAGTGTGCTACTGACGAATCATGGAGTGCCTTCTGACATAGCGAAACGGACAATGGGTTGACGAGAATATGTAAGTGCCTTGTCTTTAGGTCAGAATCTTATTATTGACTTGAACGTCGTCTTAGCAACTCTTTGCGACGACCACAACCCCAAACATTCTTCAACGCCAATTCCTCATCGCAATCAATGCTTCAAACAATACCTCTTACAGTCCTATTCGCCTAATAACACTTCTTCCTCTCCGTCTTGGTATCGGCAGCCTTCAGAGCAACCTCCATCAGACCCGACGCAACCTGCTTCATCCAGGTGTGGTACTGCTCCTTGCTGGGATAGAAGGGGCACGCAGCTGATCCACTCGACTCGCCAAACTCGATGGTGTAGCTGTTCAGCTTGCTTGCGCCACACTTCTTGCCATAGTACCGGCCAAGGGCGTAATCGGTACTTGCGCCGGCCGTCGGGTACAGGCCAACCGACTCCATCACCTCGTACAGGGTCGAGCCAGCATTCTCCATGACCTTCTTCATGCGCTCGCCGAGCGACTTTGCAGCAGAAAGATCCTTACTCTGGATATACTCCTTGTACTTGGCGTCAGCGGGCTCATCGTCGCCTGTGACACCTCGGCGACCATTGAACTTGGGGTTGACAAAGTTCTCGCGCGGCTTTGTGGTTTGGGCATTGTCGTCTCCCCAGGCATACAGGATGCTGCCTCCGTACGAGTGCAAGTCGACGAACCAGCTCAGCTCCTTGTACTTGTCCATGGCCCACACGACGTTCTTGGTCTCGGGCTCCGAGACGGGCGACGTGCCGTGGAAGACCTCGCTGGAGGGGTCGTTGGACGAAACGGACCCGAGATCAGCCTGGGGGCTGAAGTACTTCTCGTAGTCCCAGAGGAAGTCATAGTTTCGGTTGATATCGATACCGATGGCGTCATCGGTGCCATTGGAGCTCTTGGGGTTGCGGTTCTTGCGCCAGCACAGGTTGGTGGCCTGATCGTACTTTACGCCGTCGGGGTTGATGAGCGGCAGGGCGACAATGCCGGCGTCGAGCACCTTGCGGACCTGGGCGGCCGTGTAGGTCGTCTTGCCGTACTTGAGGCCCTTCTTTGCCTTGCGGGCGTACAGGAGATCCGAGAGGAAGTACAGGACGTTGTCTGGTCCACCGCGCTCTCGGGCATGGGCGCCGCTAATGACGAAGAACTTGGGGTCTTTGCCGCCCACGCTGGCGCCGACAATCTGGACACCTTCGTGTGTCTTGTGCGGCGCATAGAGCAGCTTGACGTCATTCTTAAAGGCGGCGGCAAGGCCCTTGACACCCGAGTAGACCTCAGTGGGCGTCAGAATGGACTTGAGGTTGCGGTCGCTGGTAGACAGGCCCTTGGGAGCGACAGCGCCACGCTTGAAGCGATCGCCCTTTCCAATGGGAAAGTCTGGCTCCGGACGGGTCTGTCTGGCCTCGAGGGCGTAGTGGTTGTCGCCACGCTCGCTGCGCGGGACCAGATCCGAGGGGAGCAGGCAGGCCGAGGCCGAGACGGCAAGGGTAAGGACGTTGAGCTTCATGATTAAGGATGAGGGACGGAGAGGGAGGTGAGGAGAGAAGAGAGGAGAACGAAGGAGGAGGATTGAATCATCTTATAGGTAGATGCCTTGGAATATGAGGATCGCCTGCATGAGAGGAGAGATCCGCTGTACAAGGAAGGAGCAGGGAAACTCGAGCTTCACAGCCACAAGGCCCCGACAGGCCGACCCGTGGAAAGACATGATGGGCATCTCCTTCCTATCAGAGCCAAAACCCCTGCGCCAGGAATGTCTCTGTCTCGATATGCACTGGCTGGGATGAAATAGACGCAGGCATTAAGCTTGTGAGCTAAAAGAGAAGAGCGGGTCACCCGTTTGCCGGGTATGACTTGATCTGGTAGGTGAAAGCCGCCAGTCGAGATAAACGGTTGGCCCTATCGAAAAAAGTCCCGGGGAACTTTTGGTTTCGAGGTGCGGAGGTGTCATGATTGGACGGCTGGGGAAATAGCAAGGATTTGTTGATCCCTTTGAGGGGTTGATCATCCGTCGTGTGTGTGTGTGCTGCAACGGCCAAGATACGCAAACACGGGAGCATTGAAGGAATGGTGAGGGGTAGTTAGTTACCTACACAGTTGCGCGACGTGGGAACTGCGTGACTGGCTGTATCGTACAAGTATCATCATGTGTAATTGTGCATTAGGTTCCTGTTCTCTAAGATCGGCTGCGATTTACTTTGTGTCATGTGCCACTTTAGGGTAACTTCCGCCCTCAACAAGATATTCTGGCAGCTGTCTCCCTTGTCTCTGGAACTCTGTTTCATGCGGGAAATATCGTAGTTATTGGCTGCATTTGTAGATACTTAAATTAAGAATTGGCTTACACAATTACGCCGCAGAAGCATACCTCTCAACTCGTTGGAGTATCAATTGAATAGCTAGCCAGCCATGTAACATGTATTCCCCGGAATCCACTCCGAAGCCATGCCCGTTATCGCTCGTCGGGACCAATAAGGAAAAGGTCGATTGTGCTGACTCGGCTAAACCGCAAGGCTTGACGCCGAACAATCACAATTGAACCTTCAAACCAACTCTAATAAATACATGAAAAATTGAACTCAACTCTTTAGTAACAGATCTTAGCTGTAACTGGGTTTGGCTACAATTCATGCCCTTATCATCGGATTGTCAAGCTAAACCCTCAATCCCGGCCTCCATCTCGATTATCCTCGGGCCACCTCAGCCAATGAAACCCCCGCCCTCGCTGACGTTATTCAAAAACCGCCAGCCAAGAAACTCAATCCACGTGACCTCGTCCAATCCCAGCCAGCTTTCCCGACTCTCCGTACAGTCAACGAGAAATTTATCATCACCACCTTCGAAACCACCATCACCAAACGCTCCGCCCGCCCCCGTCCAATTGAAGCCCCTCTCTCTCTTCAACACACACAACCGCAGTCCAAAATGTTCCGCACAGCTGTTCTCCGATCTGCCGCCCAGGCCACCCGCATCGCCGCCCGACCCGCCGCCATGCAAAGATTCGCTGTCGCCGCCCCCCGCGTCGCCGTCGCTGCCGTTCCCAAGATCCAGAGCTTCCAGGGTGTGCGGTTCTACAGCGCTGGTGGTGCGCTCAACAAGGAGGAGGTCGAGGGCCGCATCATGAGCTTGCTGCAGGGCTTTGACAAGGTGAGTCGTCTGGTTCGGGTTTGCCGGGTTGGGGGAATGCTGGGAGGGGAAGCCAATTTGGCCGTGCGTGGAGGGGAACGGCTTGATAAAGGTTGCGGCATTGATATAGTGTCAAACCCGAGATGAATGCCATTTTCAACCTCTGATGCCGAACTCCGGAGTCCACCTCCGAACCTCATGTCGCAATATCAGACACGGAAGCTAACAACTCGGTAATAGGTCAACGATGTCACCAACATCAAGCCCGCCGCCCACTTCGCCAACGACCTCGGCCTCGACTCTCTCGACACCGTCGAGGTCGTCATGGCCATCGAGGAGGAGTTCAGCATCGAGATCCCCGACAAGGATGCCGACTCTATCCACTCCGGTACGCTTTAACTCTGTCAACCTCACAATGCATATATACTAACTCCCTCCACAGTCAACCAGGCCGTCGAGTACATCCTCAACCAGCCCGATGCCAACTAAACGTCTCCTCCTCCACAAAACCCCCCTCCCCACTTGTACAATTACTCCATGACACCCCCCGCGATCCTTGATATGCAAGGATCTCAAAGACCCGACCCTCTCTGAGGCGCTGAAAACACGGGGAGGGGGAACCCATGTTTTTAATGTCGGCGCACATGAGAAGGTTACCTTGTTTTTACAAACGGCTGCGGAAGAAGACGGGAGATATAGGAGGCCACAAGAGAGAGACATACGAATAAAAGACTTGGCGGGAAAGAGTGGTCAGTTTCTTGGCTCTCTCTTTTTCCTCGTTTGTAAAATCATCGTGTGTTGCGTTACCCCTCTTGATCCTCTTTTTCACGAGATGCGATATTAGCACGTCCCTCGTGAAGTGGAGGGTTTGGGATGAGCACCTAGAGTTGAGCTACTTTGCGTTGTGATACTCGAGCGTGCGTGTCCAGGGCTGCTGGGTAAATGATTGGATCTCTACTCCTGTGGCTTTACCTTGTACTAGTTTATAGAAACACCCAATTGCTCTACATTGGCACCTGTGAACTGCCGGGCCGACAAAAGCTGTAGGGTTGACTTCCTAGACTCGATGGTCGCCCAAGTCTCCGCGTGATAGTCTGAACAAGGTCCATCCTTGTTCTGTCATCATCGATAGTTGCCAGTCACTCAAAAGATCTTGTTCTAGTCCGGTGCCTAGACAGGCCCAGCAAGTACGCTCTTCTCAATTGCCCGCCCTGTACATAAAACTAGATTTTCTTACATGCTTGCCCCCGAGTAAATCTGACGGGGTCTCAGACCCCTCCCGTTTGAAGACGTTTTTGTAAATCCGAAACCCTTCCCCAAACACCAGGTCCAGATGCAGCTGAGATTGTCCAGAGACAGACAGACGCCATGCAAGTCGCACAAGTCTTCTGATAGAGAGCGTTTGTGAGATCCGGTGAATGATCATGGACATTCAACCTCAAGACCCACAAAGGCAACCCATCAGTCTGCCTGTCCGGAGATCCAATCCCTTGTCAAGCCTGTATCCGGCAAAAAGACAAATAAAATCAGATGAACCGTCCGTCCCCCGTAGATTTGATGATGATGGTTATCAAGAAAGGTGAATAAAAAAAAAAGAAAACTCCTGGCCGTGTATCCTATATCCTTTTTGAGCCCTGGCCACAGATTTGCTATGCAACCTCGTTATTTTTCTCTTTCCCAAGTGTCAGATGCTGCAATTCAAATGTCGTCCGGCAGGCTATGCAAAGTGGCTTGCTCGGCGTCCAACGGAATGCAATGGGCGTCGTAGCGATGGTGGTGCTGTCCACCCAGATCATGACTCGTCAACTCATCACCTCGCTCTTCACTTCGTCTATCGATTGCCAGCCCCACGCTTGGCTCATTACGTCGGATTGGTGATCCGAGTCAGGGACGTATATTCCCTTGCTAGGTCCTTTATCGGCCGTTGACGGGAACCGACTCTCTGGCTCCCTTGGTGCCGTTGGTCGAGGACTTGCCGGCGACGACACCGGCATAGCTGCCCCAGACACCCATCAGGCCTGCTGATGCCCTCTTAGGAGCCCTGCTAGAGGACTCGCCGTCCTCCTCCATGCCCTCCATATGGAACATCTCGTCGTCTTCGTTGATGGGCGTGGTGAATCGTCCGTTCATGGACGAGCTGATGCTGCCGCTCGAGACATGGCGTTCCATGATTCGTTCCTTGCCAATGGGGCTGATAGGGCTGATGGCGTTGCCAGTTCGGGCAGTCGAGGGATGAAGATGTGGGCTAGAGTTACCTTGAGCGTCATCCAGATGGCTGCGCTGGAGCTGCTGCGAGAGCATCGACATGGACTCGCTAGTAGATCGCAGCGATGACGGACGGTTGAAGCCGTTGGTACCACCCATCTCTTGAGCTAGCACGGAATTCCGTAGCGGGCTACCCACATGACCGAACGCCGAAGCGCCTCGGAGGGACCGAGAGGCTTCTTCCTCTTCCTTCTGTCGCTGGAACATGGGTCCCCATCGGCTGGGACTAGTTCCAATTGGGCTGCCGTACTTGCTGAGCCCGTCTGCATCACCATCGGCTCGCATCGAGCCTCGCCGGGCTTTTTCGACAGGGGTCAAGAGGTCCTGCAGGTTTTCGGGTACGTAATTCTCGGGGAGGTTGTCATCGTCGTCGCCGAAAGCAAAGCCAGGTTCCCAATCTCGATCCACAGACGTCTTAGGCATGCTGGAGCTGAGCATTCGGGGCTTGGCGAAGCGGGAAGAGTGCATGGCTCGCCTGCCAAAGTACTCTTCGCCATTAGCCTGTTGAGAACTGGGCGGGCTCCTGTCCAGGGGTGCAAGGAGGTGTTCGGAAGAGCCAAAAGCGGATGTGTGGAGGAGCTTGAGAGTTTCAGAAGTGCGAGAGTCCTTGGCGTTGCTGAGCGACGGAGTGGGAGATTCAATGCCAAACTGAGACGGAACCGAGGAGGGCCAGGGCGCGGCAGGAAATCGGGCGGCGTTAGAGATGCCATTTGAATCGAAAGAGGCAGGAAGCGGAGCGTCCATGACAGACAGGCCCTTATTGTTAACAGGGGAGAGTCCAAAGCCGAAGCGCAAGGAATCTTCGTCTCGGGGAGAGCCATAGTTGGATCCGGTGTAGGACATATCGATGGTGGGAAGGCCGTTCTCAAGGCTGGGCTGGCGGCCCAAGGTGGGCTGCTCTTGTTCGTCGTAAGGGTAAGCCGACGTGAAAGAAGGACCGTCGGCGCGGTAGAGCGAGGTTGTGAGAGCGCTGGTGGAGGACTGGTTGTTGCTCGAAGAGGTGGGGTTGGAACGACCTGGGAGGACGGGCGCGGCACCTATCGTGACGCCATTCTTGCCATAGTTGATGCGTCGGCCGTCGGGGAGGACGTGGATGTTGGCACATTTGGGGCCAAACTTGCAGTTTCCCTGCGCGACAAAGACAATTGTTAGTATTACTCTCAATTCTTGACGGGGCGATGCGACGGGTTGAACGAGGATGATGTTGGCGGGTGGGCGGAATTGGCGAGAATCATATGGCGCACGCACCTTTGCAAAGTATTTGCAGACGTTCTCGGCGGCAGTGCTCAGATCATGGCTAAAGGGACAGGCATTGCCTGCCTGACAAGAGCCCTGACGAAAGAACTTGCACGGAACGTGGGACGTGTCTATCACGAATCTTGTGTCAGTCGAGGCAACATTGGACGATCGCGGGGGGTCGTGTGCAACATACTCGGAGGGCTTCGGGGCCCATCGAAGCGGGGAGCAGATGCCATGGCATTCGCCTGGGAGCCGTTGGCTACGTTAAGGCTGCCGCTCCGAGCGTGGCGATATTCAGGCATGGTAGAGGAGAGGAGCGAAGGGATTCGCAAGGGAGTAGAGGGGCCGAGCCTGAGTGGTGGAGGAGGAGGGAGACTGGAGGAGGAAAAGGAAGCAGAAGAGTAGAAGCCGGGGAGGAGAGGCTGAAGGTTGCAGTGAGGCCCAGCGGCGGAGCGGGCGGCAAAAGAGGGCCGTAGTGGGTGGAAGCGGACGAGGGCGGCCGAGGTGGGCGTGGTTTGATGGACGATGGGGTAGATGGTGGGGGCGGGCGCTCGTCGTTCTTGGGCCTAGGGGCCTGGTTCAGAGGGGGAACAGAGCGAGCGACGGATGGAGGGTAGCCAGGAGTGACTTAGTCGCACGCGGCTGTAGTATGCGAACGGCTTGTACCTCGGGGTCCTTGCCGTGTTCCGTGTAGTGCAACCGGCGGCGCGCGACGAATGAGTCCACTGCCGGCGGAGCTGAGGCGCGATATCGCCGAAAGTATTCCCGTCAAGGGCGATGGCCAGGGAGCAAGATAACGATGTTGATGATGGAGCTGAAAAAGTTTTGGTGTTGATGAGGAGAAAGAAAACGAGAGGCGTGGTCTTCTTCAATCCGGGAAAACGCTCCACGGGCAGGCACCTGACGAAGCGACGAACCTGGTAGGCGGGCGGGTACGAAATGGGCAAACCTGAAATAAAAGCACCCCGTACTTTCCAAATGGGTAGAGGTAGGTCTACTATGACAGACAGAGACGAGATTTTCGGTACCAGCAGCTGCTTGCATCCAACGGCAGTCAGCTGGAAATGGGCACTCTCAGCCAGCCCTTGTAAGCCAGAACGACAGAACCGCTCTGATGGAGTTCCGTGTGGGGGGACAGCGACCGCTTTAGGGGCTTTCAGGGCGTGTCAGTGGGATTATGCCCTCGAAACGGGCAATCCACCCCGCTTGTAAGCCTCTACTGCAAGTGAACAGACAGACCCCGTATATCCGCAAGCGTCTGGGCAGCTTATATGAGAAATAAGGTCCCAGGCGACTGGGTACGAAGCAGGAAAGAGGGCCAGTGGGAAGTGATCAATAAGCAACCCGCGTTGCGGATACCTCGGGATGCTCCTCAAGGTATAAGAGGGATGAGGTGAGAGCACGATGTTGCAGTTGAGCCTCGAAAGGGTGGGAGTCAAGTCTGGCACGCGACCGAGCTCGACCGACATTGATAAAGGCGCCGGAGGTAAGAAAAAGGTCCAAGAGCGAACGACGAAAATGCCATCACATATACAAGGGGAAAACAGAAAAGCTCTGTCTGATATGGCGGGCAAAAGACGCCTTTTTATTCCCCTTGCTTACAGAGCCGCTAGGCGGACCCGGAGACCTCCTAGACACAATGGCCAGGTAGGCAGAGAACTCAACTTTCAAATAGTGAACGTGACTAGGTAGTGATGGGTCCAAGAGAAACACTCCTCGTGTGCCTGCCGGGCCACGATGGTTGGCTGGTAGGGTGTAGAGTCTCGAAGCTGAGGGTGGTGGCCGGTGGGTTGACGATGGTGATGGTGGTGTTGACTCTGGGAGCGAGGTAGGTAGGCATCCGGCTGGAGTTTTGAAACCTCACAGCCCTCTTGTCTCTCGGGTATATCTCTTCATGATCTTGGCAGTTGGCTAAGTGCAAGCCCCAGATACGAAGCGCAGGGTCCAGGACTTTAGAGGCCCTGGTCTGGACGTCTTTCTGCCTGTTGGTTGATATAATTCACGCCTCGCTTGCAGATGGGCATGTAAACAAAATGCAGAACAGGATCTGGATTTACAATTACAGACCCAGAGCTCTACGTGCTGAACATCAAACGGGCAAGCCATAAAATTAAACTTCTAGGTTATTTATTCCGCCTTCTCGCATCTTCTCCTGAGTGGTCTCCTATTCACTGTGGCTTCGTCCCAAAAGAGCCATGAGAATGTCAAGCCATGGAGGGATCAGGCCATATCGAGGTCACACACGCAACCCTGAGTGCTGGTCGGCTTGCTTGAATGCACTCTGCCGTCCCTGGGGGTTGCATTGCGTTTCTTGGAGGGCTTTGCTTTTCAACGGACCGCTCATGGATCTCATCTCAGCCGGTCCCAGTTTCTCCCGTCGTCGACGCCATCCACTTACATGCGAGAAGCCTCCCACAGCCGTGCCACCATTCCAGTCTTCAGGGGACGTCCCGTTCTATTCCAGCTGGACGGTGAAGCTCTAACTCTCTCGGGACCGGATGGCGTTGGACTCCGCGCCATGATCCAGCCAGAGTCGCCCGCCCATCCGCATCTTTGGAATCTGGGCGGCGGGGATGCCGTCCATCCACCTCGAGGCATATGCCGGTGCTGCGGACTCATTTGACGCATTCAACACGCGTGCTATTCCTGGTAGGGAAAATGTCAAGAAGCAGAGGAAAAGCGATCCCGCTCGCGTTCTGTCCAGGGTCCTGGACGATCATCGCCACCCGCGCTAGATCCGGCTTGACGCCCATCTACACCACACCGGGCCCCTTTACAAACACCAACAGCCGGCTATCAGGGATCCGAACTGACAATCTTGCATTGCCTCTCGTATTGCGCAACAATGACGCTAGCAGATCTTCGTCATATGCCGTGTTTCCTCAACTCCATCTTATCAATCCCCGTCACGTCGGTGGTCCAGAATGCCGTGGCCTCCCTATTCAGATATCGATGCATCATCAATTCGTCCACGGAATAGCATCAGATGGTCTCGAGCCCACGCTGGCTCGTCTCAGCTTGTAAGACCCCAAGGAGCACATCCCTGTCTGTCTTACATGCGTCTCTCTAAAGCCCACCAACCGTTCACTACCGCCTTGACAATCAAGGCAGTTCTCGCCTATCCCCAACTCGGCCGATTAGACCCTCGCCCATCTGCCCATGTGCGCCTCCGCGTGCATCCACAGAATGTAGTACAAGCTGACCGGGGCCTCTCCAATCGTCGATCAGTAGTCGTCGCTGCTCAGCCCAGACTAGACAGGGCCGCCTCGATTTGGAGTGCAACGCGTTGCGCTTGCGCAGCTTGCCGTGGCGATGCACCACTCATCGGTCTCGCGTCGTCGTTTTTTTAAGATGCTCCCATGGCGACCCATGCCTTGGTTATTGAAACTTTTTTGCTGCAGTAGAATCCCATCTCGGCGACTTAGTCCTCGTAAATGACTTTGCCAGGCTGGTCTTGTACCACAACCACCTCTCTCACAAGGCCAGATTCGTACAGCTCCGGCCTGAGTGACATCTCCGCGCTGAAACACCAAGCTCCGGTTACTGTGATCCGGCTTTGACTCCCTGGTCTTTATCCCCATGTTTGCAGCTGCTGGTGTCACCCCAGCCCGTCACTGGCGGCCAACTGACGCCATTCTGCATGCATTCCTGGCTTCAACCCCTGTGCTCGCTAGGCGTGCATTTCAAAAACAGTCGCATCGACGTGGGACAAGCGGAATCCAACTCGTTCAAGAGATAAACATGGACGTCGTTGGAACGATTGAGTTACACGGGTGCATCCCGTTCTTTCTGCATGTAGGTATTTGCTGCAGTGTGCAGGACACTTCGGGAAGTGCATGGATGGGGTTGGGGGGCTGGTCTAGTGGAACTCAATCACTGACAGCCAGCAGATCAGTGCCTGCTTCCAGCGCCCTTAGTGGCCGCTGTCCCCTAACAGATGCCCACGGCCAGTACACTTACAGGGGGCCAGCCATTACCCCTCACGAGTGGGAGGCCCGAGCGTCCTCAGTGGATCCATGCATCCAGAAATAGCCCCGCGGCGGGCGTGTGCAGGCAACTTCAACTCCAACAAAACTGCATCGCCATATCCATGCCCGTCCTAGGAATAGGACTTTACTCACGATACAACGCGCGCGCGCGCACACGTACACACCAAGACGGGATGCCCGTTGCAGCCAATATCTAAGCGATGCTGCGTGTGGGCATGATCTGTCTTCTGTCAGCGTCCGGGTGAAGCCGGATGTTAGGGGGCTTTAGAAGCGTCGTCCATCATCACGACCTTTACCACATGAC
>JAADYS010001412.1:0-16474 GCA_012931995.1 Fusarium albosuccineum
GGGAATCCCCATACCCCTTATACTGATATCGCTAGAATCCTCTGTCTTCCTTATTATAGCTGATATATGGTGACTTGACCCCTTGACACTTAGACATGGCTAGACTCTCGGTGGTGAGGGGAAAGGGGGATCCCTGCAAGCGCTCGTCAAACTGTTTCCCCTGCTAGTGACATGGTGTCGGCCCATGATTCGGGGTTCCCCGCATTGTTCTTCCCCAGACCCCGGACGGTTAGTCCCAGATTGCCTATCCCCCCCTTTGCGAGCACGGTTTTTCTTCACCTTGATTTGATCCTTCTGCGATTATAAGTCTCAGATTCCCTGCATATTCCTCTTGCAGCTTCATCAGCAGGGAATCTTCTCCATCAACCTTCCCCTCTCTGCACCTACTCCTCACAGACTTTGCCCACAATGTCTCGTAGAAGCAATCAGTCTTCTGATGAGAAGGACCTCGAGGCTGTGACCTCGAAGCCCGGTGTTGCTCATCAAGAGGTCTCCAACCATGGCGGTCTCACCGAGGAAGAGATGGAGTTTGTGGCCAACTTCCCCGAGGAGAAGCGGAAGAAGCTCTTGTCAAAGATTGACGTAAGTGTAGCAAGTGTTGCAAGATGGGACTTTTTTGTGCTAACCGACAATAGTGGCGATTGATGCCCATGCTCGTCATTCTCTATCTCGTTGCGTACATTGACAAGGCCAATATCGGAAACGCCAAGATTGAAGGAATGTTGGACGACCTTCACATGACGGGCGACCAATACAACATTGCCTTGTCAATTTACTTTATCCCTTGTGAGTTGTATACAGACCTAGTCTATTTGACGCTTCTCGGGCCATGGCTAACGATGCATAGACATCTTGGGCGAGGTTCCCAGCAACATGATCCTCGACAAGTTCCGAAAGCCTTCGCAATACATGTCATTCATCATGTTAATCTGGGGCTGCATCGTTGTCTCTACTGGATTCATCCACAACTTTGGCCAGCTCTGTGCAGTCCGCACTCTTCTGGGTTTGTTTGAGTAAGCCAACACGATAATCGCACATAAAACTTGGCATTAACGAATCTCCTAGGGCCGGCTTCTTCCCCGGTGCCATCCTGATCATTTCCAAGTGGTTCCTCCCCCACGAGACGCAAACCCGAGTCGCGATTCTATATACCTCAGCAGCCACGGGCGGTGCCTTTTCAGGCCTCTTCGCGTACGCAATCGCCAAGCTCGACGGGGTTGGGGGTATTGACGGTTGGAGATGGATCTTCATCATCGAGGGTCTTTTTACCGTTGTTGGAGCGTTCTGCACTTGGTTCCTCCTGGTCGACTCTCCCGAGCTTTCGTTCTGGCTCAATGACGAGGAGAAGCGATACCTCATCTTGCGCCAAGCCACCCGCCGAGTCACCAATTCGGGAGACTACCGCGAGAAGGACCACGACAGGAGCGCCCTGTTTGCTGTTCTCAAGGACTGGAAGGTTTATCTCCTGACCATCTGCTCTTGGTCCAACGCTGCTCCCAACTACGGCCTCAAATTCTCTATGCCTTCCATCACCAAGGGCATGGGCTTCACATCCAGCAACGCTCAGTTGATGACGATTCCTCCCTACTTCTGCGGCGCCATCTCATCATATATCCTCGCTAAATGTGCCGATCGCTTCCGATGGCGAGTTCCCTTCATTATTGGCCCTCAGCTGTGCGTCTTGGTGGCCTTCTCAATCTTGATGGCCAAGGCAGAATTCATCAAGCAGAACCTCGGTGCGTGCTATTTCGCCGTCTGTCTCGCATGCGCGGGTATGTATCCCATTTTGCCCGGTGTCAGCGCCTGGAACATCGACAACAACCCTCTGCCGACGAGACGTGCGATCAGTATCGGTTACCTCAACTGCGCTGGAACCATTGGCGGTATCTACGGCAGCTACATCTACAAGGATAACGAGAAGCCCAAGTACACGACCGGATATGGTGCATCTCTGGGCTTCGCTGTCGGAGGAATTATTTGTGCCGTCATTCTTGAGACTACCTTGATGCATCTCAACAAGAAGAAGGCCAAGATGAGCGAGACGGAGATCAGGTCCAAGTACACAGATGCTGAGCTTGAGGCTATGGGAGATAAGAGCCCGCTGTTCAAGTACAGCCTGTGAGTGGAAATGTGGAAACCTTATAAAGGATATAGGGAATGGTTCAATATGGGAGGAAGACTTTCCAGCAGTGTACCGGTTCGCCGGTGATGGATTCTTGTCTCATAGCTACACTTTATATGGCAGATAGCTCAAATTTGGTCTTTAGAATACCAGTTGACGAGAAGATGAAACAAAAAGCACTTTCTGCAACATGTATGTTCACCTTGCCTCTCACAGTCATATTTGAACGTTTGATCTCGATGGAAACCCATTAGCTCAACGGCCATTTCGACCGTCTCAAGCGGAACCAGAGCAGTAGAAGCTTTCCGCATCGTTCACATCTCCATGACCCTTGTATTTCAACTTTCGAGGATAAGGACAGAGCTGTCGAGTAACTTTGGCGCCATCGCGGTCACCCGAGGCAAAGAGCGTCTTTGGGGCTTTACCACCCTCAACCCATCTCACGAGTGCTTTGAGGGGATCCACAGGAACAGGCCCATAGCCGCCTGCACAGTGGGCAACACCAGGGGCCAGGAATACTCTATAGAAGTCATCAATAGTTTTAGCCCCGCCCATCCTCTTTTGCAGTTTATCCCAGTACCGAGTGGTCCCGGGGTGGGTGATGTAGGCATCTGCAAGGCCGTGCCAAGTAAGGAGCTTGCCACCGGACTTTTTGAAACGAGTTAGATCCGGGTTATCGGTACCCAGAATGTCCGTAAAAAGGCTGACCGACTTGCTGAACAGCTCCTCAGAGGTACGGTATGTCATGTGTGCGGTGTCCAGGTCTGGGTCTTGGGCCACAAAGTACCTCATCCATGCTTCTCCTGCACTGAAAGGGACTCTTTCGATGTTTCCGTTTATGATTGGTGTGTTGGCAAGGCCATCAAAGGCGGCTCCGGGAGGATTGCCGTACCACAAGAAGTCCCCAGTAGATGTGTGGGCTCCCTGCAGAATCTTGGCTACGACAGTAGCATGCTTGTGGGTGATGACCACAGATCCACCCACTTCGGGGCAGTCAATTTTCTTGCCAACTAGGGTCTTTGGGTCAAAATCGCACTTCTCCGGGGCCGAGATAAGTCCGTCGACGGCACCGTCATGAGGGTCGCACGCTTCTATCGTTGCCGCTTGGAAAGCCGAGAAGATGCACTGCGGTGGTGCAACAGCATTCCCCATGACCAAGTATGGCCAGAAGTCTCCAGGTGAGACCCTAGGAGTGAAGAGTGCCGGAGCGTTGGCCATGATGCCATCAAAATCATCAGGATAGTGCTGGGCGGCAAAGTAGCCCTGTCTACCGCCAGTTGAGCATCCAGTATAATACGAGTGGTGTGGGCTCCTTCCATAGAACGCTTTGCTGGCGGCCTTTCCAATCACCGTCATGTCATGAATAGACCGATAAGCGAAGTTCTTGATGAGTCCATGATTGAGTTTGTTTTCCAGTGTGAGGGCCCAAAGACCAGTGGCGGCTGAGATGGTGCCATTGAGGGTTAGGCCTGCATCTGTAGAGCCGGCGGCGTACCCATTGGCAACTGGTTCTCCGAGGGCGTAGCCAAAGTAACCAGCTGACAGGCCCCCGCCGCCTGTGGCCTGGAATCGGCCGTTCCAGCCATCGAACGGCAACCAGATACTGACGGAGACCACGTCATTAGCTCCAGGGTGAGTGAGGGTCACGTTGATGTGACAGAAGTCGATGGTGGTCGGTGTTGCGGTTGTAGCGACTATGTAGTCGAATACAGCAACGTTGTGAACCTTGATCACCTCAAATTCGGCAAATTTGGGTAAGTCAACGGACACACATTTCTTCTGAAGTATGTCTTTGCCATGGACAGATACGGCAGTGGTGACAAAAACGTCATGAGCCAAGATGCTGAGCACAACTAAAAGGGTGTTTCTAAACATTGTGAAATGTGACTGTCGACTGCATATGCAGTATCGATGCAAAAGTATCGAGCCAATCCTACGTTTCAGATCTGGCACAATGTTGAACGCCTTTGCTACCGAACACGAGGATTTTATATGCCTGCTTCTCTGATGATCCACGTATTTAACCGTCACCTAAGACACCCTGAAGTATCATTGCCAAATCGCGTATCCTTTACCGTAAAAAGAGGGGTTTTCGCTACCATCTGTGAGGAAATTCGATATAACCGTTAATTAGCCCCGGCTTTAGACGCAGAGCATGACTCGAGTATTCTGACTCATGATGTTGGAGCAACTTGGAGTTATAGCTGTTGTATTGAGTTAGTGTTGTCTGTCATATTCATATTGAACACGAGAAAACTCCCCTCACCTGTGGATGCGTGACTTCATGGCTGTAATGATGTTATATTCTATTGACCAAATTCTATAGTTCCTATTGACCCCTTTGCTTCTCAGCCTCCGCCAGAACTCCTAGGGTATCAAGACTCCATTTCTTCATCTTGTCATCCAAAGGCTGATACGGTCGCCTCATCTCCCACGTAGATTCCTGGTCAAGACCAATCTCGCGGCCGAGGTAATACCAGGCACCGTACTTTGTACAGGCGATACCCTTCTTGCAAGCCCACTCGGCGTTAGCTACAATATCCTGAAGCTTCTTGGCTTCGTCCAGCTTGCCAGCCTTCCAGAGATCATAGACTCCTGACGTTGATCGAGGGAAGACGTTACCCATGCCAGTAACACAGCCGCTGCCACCGGCATGTAGCGTTGGTAGCAGATAGTCGCTGCTGCCACCGAACACTCCGAACTGAGCAGGGGAGAATATGCTCGTCAGTCGAGTAAGCTTGCCCACGTTTCCGCAGGTCAACTTAACCGCGACAATATTGGGGTGAGAGGCCAACGCCGCTAGTTGGTCTGAGTCAAGGTCGATTCCAGATGTGACAGCTGGGAAGTTGTATATCACAATGGGAATAGGAGATTGGTCCGCCACTTCGCGGAAGTAGGCGAGCAGAGCAGGGGAGGGGAGGGCCTTGGCCCAGTAGCTAGGCGGTAGCAGCAAAGCGAACTTAGCACCAGCAGCGCCAGCATCTTTGGCGTTAAGGATAGTTTCGTATGTTGAGTGTGCTGAAATACCAGCCACAATAGGATATTCAGGGACTCCGGCTTCCTTCGTCGCACGGACTGCGGTGTCAAGGATGGCTTTCCGCTCATCGCGTGTAAGAAGAGCAAGCTCGCCGTTTGTGCCCAGGTAGACCAGACCATGCATACCAGACTTGACTAAGTATTGGCATTGCTTGAACATGGCCTCATGGTCAACCTGTTGGCTTGCATCACCGGTCTTGTAGAGGGTGACAACCGGAGTGTACACACCCGCAGGCAGAGGCTTGGCCTTGGGAGGGATGGTGCTTTGGTTCATTGTGGCGGGTGGTGTTGCAGTTGCAGACTGGGTATCGAAAAAGTGATAATTCATGCAATGATCGGTACGAAATGAGTCTGGACCGTGTCTTATCACGCAGCGGAAATGTTCCAATTCTCGGCAAGGGTCAGGCAAAACTAGCAAGGTTGTGGCTCTGGACCGAGTGCTATAAAGATCGGCGGAGGCCGAATGCGGGGGAGAGGGCATTCGGACCCAAAGCCGACCCCAGCCATTGGCCAATAGGAGACATGACCGCTCACCCTCGCATTCCCGGCAGCCGGCAGGGATGAGGAGGCATGGAGCTGGCCAAGCACACTCTGTTGCGAGGTGACACCCTGCAAGTTGGCCGGGGTTGTCTGGGGACGCCACTCGACACGAGTTTCCGTCTTTTTCTTCTTTGGGGACCTTTACCCGCTTCTTCAAGCTTCCTGCTTGCTCATGTGAACAAGCCAATGAACCATCATTCTTTTGTCAGGACATTGTCAATCAACACAGACCACATCTTCAGCCGCCATGGACGTGTCCAGCCAGCCCAAGAGGCTGATCTCGCTGAGTGACCTGAAGAAGCACAACACAACCGGAGACTATTGGATCGCGGTCCACTCAAAAGTTTGGGATATTACGGATTTCATTGACGAACATCCTGGTGGCCCAGATGGTTAGTATCCCATGATGATTGATTCAAGCCATTGCGATTAACACCCACCCAACAGTCCTTCTTGAACATGCCGGCTCCGACGCTACTGGCCTTTATGATGGCGTGCATGCGCCAGATATCATCGAAGAACTATCTGACGACAAATTGATGGGTTTTCTCGAGCCTTCGGCCGATGCGCCCGCAGAAGCACCACAACCTGCTCAACGTACTCAACAAGCCACCCCACCACAACCAGAGGCCAGCGCTGCACCAACAATACCCGAAACAGACAACTCAATTGGCCCTCTCGAGTCCATCCTAAGTGCTCCGGACTTTGAGCAGGCTGCTGCGAAGGCATTGACTGCAAAGACATGGGCCTTCTACTCATCGGCCGCGACAGATCTCGTCACGCTCAAACAGAACAAGGACATGGTTCGACGAATCATGATCCGGCCTAGAATCCTGAGGAACGTAACAAATATCAACTTCCAAAGAAACATTCTTGGCTTCAAGAGCTCAGCACCATTCTTCATCTCTCCCGCTGCCATGGCAAGGCTTGCTCATCCCGAAGGCGAGCTTGCTCTGTGTCGTGGAGCTGTCAACGAGGGTATCATCCAATGTGTAAGTTTTAGGAGCTTCCAAATATTAGTGTAGCCTTCGGACTAACACCTCTCAGATTTCTAGCAACGCTTCTTACTCCTTGCGTTCTATCGTCAAGGCAGCTCCTTCATCACAACCATTCTTCTTCCAGCTATACGTCAACTCGGATCATCAAAAGACCGTTGAACTTCTAAAGACTGTGCGGGAACTGGATATCAAGGCGATTTTTGTCACAGTCGATGCACCAGTACCAGGAAAACGAGAAGCCGATGAGCGGGCAGCCCAGGAAGGCACAGTAAAATCTGCCATTAGCGGAGGAGAGAGCAGCAAGGATAAGAAGGGAAGCGGATTCGGCCGACTTATGGCTCAGTACATTGATAAGTCTCTTTGCTGGGAGGACTTGGCGTGGATCCGTGAGGCGAGTGGTGGCATTCCCATCATCCTGAAGGGTGTTCAGACAGCCGAGGATGTCAAGAAGGCAGTTGAGTACGGCGTCGAGGGCGTATTACTTAGCAACCACGGCGGTCGCTCCCTAGACGGGTAAGTCATTCATGCTTATGCCTAACAACCTTCTAACCTTTCTCCATATAGCGCCCAAGCCAGCATTTTGGTTTTGCTTGAACTGCGGAAGAATTGTCCCGAGGTCTTTGACCAGCTCGAGGTGTACATCGATGGTGGATTCGAGCGAGGCTCTGATATCCTAAAAACCATTGCACTCGGCGCAACGGCTGTGGGCATCGGTCGCCCTTTCTTGTACTCTCTTGTTTACGGCCAAGATGGCGTTGAGCATCTTTCTCACAGTATGTTGATCTCTGTATCTTGCATGAATGCACCTATGCTAACCAGCTCAACCATAGTTTTGAAGGATGAGCTAGAGACCTCGATGAGGCTCTGCGGAATCACGAGTCTCGAAGAAGCGAGGCCGCGTTTGGTCAATACGCTCGACGTAGACCACCTAATTGTTCCGGATGAAGATGAGGAAGAGATCCCAAGGCGGCGGTTATCCAAGCTGTAGGATTGTGTGTCTGGACTTCTATTTGCTTCAACAAGATTTACATTGTTAAACTTCTTACACATATATATGGCGTTTAGTCTTTGAGAGAGTACATAGATGAAGCAAATGAATCAACCATCTTGACTCTCGAAGCTGCAACCCAGATCAAATCAACACGTGAAATGAGATCGATGTGCACTTATTCTCTTTCCACATCTATTTGACAACGCCTCTATTACGCTTAAGCCACAAACGACTGTTAAAACAAGAGCTATTCTTGTTCTCTTTCAAACCATAGGTCTATCTATCTTATCGTGCATATTATCCAGCTTCCACAGCATCAAAAAACACAGTATCTTAGCACATCATAGCATCATAACCCCATAGATCTATCATACTCATGACACCTCATACGTCGCCGCCGTCCTCCGATATGTCACTAGCCTCAGCAAAATAAGGCTCTGTTATTACTTTAAGGTGGTGAAAACTTTTGTTATTGCAAAACTCGGTGTTAGGGAAAGTGCTATCTTATAGCGTGGCTAATTTGTGTGGCCCTCTTAACATGACAAGTGCATATCAGAAGACCATGATGGGTCATGGGATGGCCGAGGAGCGTTACAAATTAGGAACTTATTGAACTCATTATTTATTTCCGTTTTCCCAAGTATCAATCTATTTATCCAGAGTCCCCTTGAATGCCTTGACAGTTTCCAAAATTCCCTGATCAGCATGAAGGCCCATTCCCAAGGCCCTCGAGACATCAAACCTCGCCGGCCAACTTGAAACAATCGCATCAATAGCAGGATCTCTCTTTTCTTCAATCTTTGAAAGTGCCTCATCACCGCCAACCTGCTTCAGAGCATCCAGAATCTGCTGCACGCTGACTGTGATTCCAGGGAAGTTGACGATTCGCGAATCACCAAACTGCTCGGCAGGTATGTCCTTGACCTTGACCAGGTTCTTGACCACAGTGGTTGGGCTACACACCCAAAGTTCGAGATCTCGGCTAACGGGCAGGACGTTCTGAATACCCTTGAGTGATTCTCGGACGATTCCAGAAGCGAAGCTTGATGCGGCAGCTGAAGGAGCTCCTGGCCGAACCACAACAGTCGGAAGTCTCACGATCCGGCCATTCAGCAGGCCACGGCGAGAAAAGTCGTTAAGCAGGAGTTCGATCATGATCTTCTCGATACCATATGAGCTCTTGGGCTGTGGTAGGGTTTCAAACTCTCGGACGATGTCGGTTTGTCCATAAATAGCGCAAGAGCTCGTAAACACAACCACTGTACCTGGGTGTCGCTTCCTCAGCTCGTCAAGGATATTCCGAACCGAGTCAAAGTTAACTTTGAGCCCAAGATCAAGATTTGCCTCAGCCCCTCCAGACATCAAGCCGTGGAGTAGATAGACATGGCTGTAGCGGTTGGAGAGTAGGTCAGTCACAGCTGAAGGATCTGTGAGATCGGCCTTGATTGACTTGATACGATGGGCGTCTTTTGAGGCGCTAGCCGGGACAGGTGGAGGGATGATGTCGGTGAGTGTGAATTGGTCATTGGGGCTTGAGTTGGCGAGGAGAGTTGTGATGAGCTCCTGGCCGATGAAGCCACCACCGCCGGTAATGAGGATATTCTCTGCGTCCTTGGCCATCTTGGTGGGTCTTAGAAATGCGGAGGTTGTATGCTGATTGAAAATAATGTCGAGGATCTAATCGAAGTGGTATATAGGTTGACGAGGATCCTCAGGTTTTGCGTTGTCGCTATTTCATTAAAGTATTCTGTCGAATGATAATCGAGCGCGGCCCTATGTCCGGTGGCAAAATGGCTCAGATGGTGATCGGTTGAAGTCCGCGGAGTCTGCGCCGAATTGACGGACCACCGGACTTGTGGCCGATTGGTGGGATATCGGTCGATTTCTTAGACCTACAAAGGACTCTAGCTGCTGCGATTGAGTTGACATGCCCGCTCAACTTTAGTTCTAGAGTTACAGCAAGCGAATTTCAGCTATCATTGGCTGTTGTCGCTTGTGACTTGCATCTAGATGTGAAAACGGCACCCCTGTTGAGTTCGTGAGGTGGAAGCTTATTGGTGCTCACTTGGATAACACTGCTGGCACGATCGTAGACAGGCAGTTGTGACTAAATAGTGCTATAATCCGACATAGATAATGATATTTCCTATCTTTTAATAAAGCGAGCTACCTATTGACCCTTGACCCAACCCTCAATGTCCTCTATCCGGACATGCTTGATGTACTGTCGATGGAAAGTAAAGGCAATGTGTGTCACCTCCGTGTCACCCTCCTTTTGTACGAAAATACTGGGATAGCTCAGTTCCCTGTTCTCCTTGCCCGTAGAGCTATTCGTCCCACAGAATCCATCACCGTCTTCCAGCACACGCTCCGTCCACGTCAAACCGTCGTCATCTGAGATACCCACCGTAAGCGCCTTTCGATGAGTTCCCCAAATGGCGCTCTTTTGACCCACAGCAGCTTGATTCGGGCGCTTGTCATCTTCGGGTGTGATATCATCGTAGAGGCCTTCACGTCTCAAGCTGTCGGCAGATGCAGCTGACCGGTTGAAGACTAGGGCGATCTTGCCGGAACGGAGACGGGCAGCACAGATACCACTGTTGGGATTTGGCAGGCTGGTGGCTTTCGGCTGTTCCCAATCTAGCCCGTTGGGTGACATCGAGCGGTAGACGTTGTCTGCCCAGCGACTGCGATAGAAGGAAATCCATGGTGATCCCTTGGAAGCTGGGGGAATGATGTTCATGTGAACTGCTCCAGAGCTGTCAGGGAACTGCTTTTCTGTCCACGTCTCGCCGTTGTCCTTCGAATAAAAGACTCCAGAAATATCGTCGTTACCGATCCAACGGTGACCGGGTGTGGTTCTGCAGTAGAAAACGGGCAACACCCATGTACCATCATCGAGAACCACAATCGGTTGTCGAGTGAAAGTACCGGTCTTGTCCTTGAGAAGCCGGCTGGGCTCGGACCAAGTCAATCCCTGATCGGAAGACTTTCGGACGAGGATGTATGCACCGTCTTGGTTTCCAGCGTCTTGTGATGTATGAAGCAACCAGAGGTCTCCCGTGTTTGGTGCTCTGAACAAGACTGGGTTTTGACAGCTTCGATTTAGCTCAAACGAGATTTTCTTAGGAGAGGTCCATGATGATGATCCGGGTTCTAGTCGAGAGATCCAGATGCTAATATCGGGGAGGCCCTCTTGCGAACCTCCAAACCAGACACACAGCAGGGTCCCGTCTGGGAGTTGGAGAAGGTTTGACGCGTGGGACTGAACCGTCTCAGCGGGAATGGGAGTGCTCTGAATGCTTGGCGCCATCTTTGCGGCGTCCAAAAAGTTTCAAAATCGCCGTACTGATGAAAGATTGAACTAGTTCCAAACTTTTTCTCACGATGTCTTCACTCTTGCGATTGCTTTAAAAGGCCGATCGGCGTCCCGACTCGTGTGTCGGCCAACTTGGGTGCAAGGATCCCCGCATCGTGATTTTAGCCGCGTACATGTTTCCGAAGCTCAGATGGGCACGAGCGGGCTAATCGGACAGTAGACCGACCCTCCAAAAAACGACGCCAAATGACATGATGCCCTCCACCTTGGCTTGATCCCGGTCGAGATGGAAACCGAACGCGGGGACAAAACCCCGCCAAGTGACGAGATAAAAAGAGGCGGGGAAAAGAAGCCCGAGGAGAACATCGCACGCAAAGGTTGTACAGCACAATGGAGTATACTCGGTAAGTCAGCAAAGGCCCGATTGAGTGACATTGCTAACCCTTCTAGTCTTGGTAACACTGGCCTGAAGATCTCCAAGATCATTCTTGGGTGCATGTCCTTTGGGTCAAGCAAGTGGGAAGGGTCACCATGGATCCTTGACGAGGCAGAAGGTCTAGAGCTGCTCAAGGCTGCCTATGACAATGGCATCAACACCTGGGACACAGCTGATACCTACTCTAATGGAAAATCCGAGGAGATTATCGGCAAAGCCCTAAAGAAGTACAACATCCCTAGGCAAAAGGTGGTCATTCTGTCAAAGATCTTCAACCCTGTCATGGACGATGAGTCAAGACCGCCGAGTGTCAATGATGGACCGCTTGTCAACCAGATGGGTCTGAGCAGGAAGCATGTCTTCCATGCCGTGGATAAGTGCTTAGAGAGACTTGGAACAGATTATATCGGTATGTTCATATAGAGTGCTAGCGACTAATGAGATGCTAACGATACAATCTAGATGTCCTTCAGATCCATCGCCTGGACCGAGAAACACCGCCCGAGGAGATCATGAAGGCTCTGCATGATGTGGTTGAATCCGGCAAGGTTCGATACATCGGTGCCTCGTCCATGTATACCTGGGAGTTTGCGCGGTTACAGTACATCGCAAAGTCGAATGGCTGGACCCCGTTCATCTCAATGCAGCCTTTTTACAACTTGCTCTACCGTGAGGAAGAGCGGGAGATGATCCCATTCTGTGAGGCTACAGGTAAAGCTCTCTTAAAATCAGCTTATTAATGCAGATATTAACATGCATACGTAGGTGTCGGCGTCATTCCCTGGAGTCCCATCGCAAGAGGCCTTCTAGCCAGACCTCTACCTACCGCAGAAAACACCGAAGAACAGTCCTTCAGAAGTCAGCAAGACAAGAAGACAGACACGTGGTTCGCAGATGCCAACCTGGATATTGTGAACCGCGTGCAAAAGGTGGCAGCCGACAAGGGGGTGAGCATGGCTCTAGTATCAACGGCGTGGGTATTAAACAAGGGCTGCTGGCCCATCTTGGGGCTGAACTCTGAGAAGCGAGTAAAAGAAGTTGCCCAGGCGCTGAAGATCAAGTTTACACCAGAAGAGCTGGAATATCTGGAGAGCGAGTATCGCCCAAGAAAGATTCAAGGAATGTAGACTACATACGAAGACCACGCCAAAACCATTGTACATGCTACTAGACATACATAGATTCCCAACAGATGCAAATTTCCAATTTCACCCCGTCATGGCCTGCCTATCCATCACTGACTCTCGCCGTTAGGAAACATGGCCATCGATTGGATGTACCCGTCAACATCGAGGAATGAGGGATCAAAGCCAAAGATGGGCGACAGTCCAAATGTCGTGTCCCAAGTAGGACACGGATTTCCATCCACACGCGGAAGCATACTTTCGGTCGTTCCAAGACCATCACCAAGGGTATGGTTATTCTCGCCATTGAGAATCGCATCCAAGATTGCGTCATCTACGCCGTTGCTCGGTGCAAGCAGGGTCAACACCTTCTCCAACCCTCCAATCATGAGACTAGCCAGATGCCATTTGCCCATTGACAGTGATTGGAAGTGCTGTATAAGTCGTGTAACTTGGTGAAGGGCTTGCTCACGCTTGATGAGACTATCGCCATACTTATGAGCCACCTTGGCGAGGAACATGCATGTAAAGGCCGTCATGGAGAGGAGATATGATGGCATCCCCACGATTCCAGATGAAATGTCAGGGTCGGTCACGAGCATGTCTATGATAGCTGATGCGGCAGTGACGGCCATTGATGCAGAGTCGAGGAAGTGCCCTGGGATGGAGTCTGACTGGCCACGGAAAACGTGGGAGAAGAGGTAAAGCTGGGCAAAATGGAAGTGAAGCTGGGCTCCTTTGCGAGGAAAACCTCCAATGGCTGGGTGTTGCTCTGGATCTAATTAGTGGTGTGTCATGGGCGTGACATTGGGACCACTTACCTGGCAGACGGGTAGTCCACTTTGCGATCCATTGGTCTAGTTGGCGATTGTAATGGCTTATTTGACTAATGTAGACACGCGGGATAGCCTCGCCTGTGTCTGGGCCAAATAGCTGCCGAATATTCCGCACAACTCCCATCAGTTCGACCTGACTCATAAGACGTTCGTCCTGTGCTGTCGCAAATGAAGCCTGCAAGAAGCCTTCCCAGTCTTGTGTAGACCAGTCATCTTGGATGATTGCCGGTCGGTCGTAGAGTATGGCGAGGTGCTGGTCGCATATGAAGAGAATCGACCAGATCCGGGCGTAGTCGATAGCATCCTCACTCTGTTCCTTGATCGCCCGGCTAAAGCTATTATGAACGTTGCATTCTGTGGCACGCCGAATGGCATGACCTGATAAAGTCCAGGACAGGTCACTTAGCCAGTAGGAAGCGATGCTCAGGGCTCTGAAGTAGTCCCGGTCGCCCGAGCGTTGGAGCATTGACTTTTCGGTTAACCGGCGCAACTCGGAGTTGCAGATGCCGTAAACTTTGTCTGCTGCCGGATCATGAAGGGCCGCGACCGTCAGAGTTGCAGCTGATAGAATCGAACTTTTCCGACGCAGCTCGTCCAAGGAGTTGTACCGGCACCCGATAGAGTAGATGAAGCCGTCAAGCCTGTCGCGATAGAGAGCAAAGAGACGTTCTGCATCGGCCAGTTGAATCGACCCTCGGGAGATGAAGTCGTCGATTGGTTTGCTGTGGCTGTCGTTGGCATTTTCTGGTGATCGCAACGCCCTCATCTTTGTCAATGTGTACAGCGAATGAATAGGCGCATGAGGGAGTCGGTCATCCTCTGGTATTAGCTTGGGTGAGTTATCACAAGAGGGGCCGTGAATTTCGTCTAGACTATCCGGCAAGGTGTTGAGTGGTGGTTGAGACACTGATGAATCTCTGTCTCGGTCCCGGCTGTCGTGAAGATGGGATATTCGCAAAGCTGGGAGGTCTGGCATTCCGACGGCACTTCTCATGTCCTGGACGGCAGAGTGCAGAAACTCTAAGTCTGCTAAAACTGCTTCTGAGAGTCTGTATTGACGTTAGGGTAGTGTAAGATCATAATAAACTCGACATACTCTGTCTTTTCATCGATGATGGTCTGCAGGTTTTTGCTAACCAGGCATTCCACCTTTTTGTCTCGACACCGTCGACACGGTGGCCCTGTGTCCTCCATGAGGCATTTTATCTGTATAACAGTGATGAGTGACGATGTTCTCATATCGAGTGATGGCATCCGGGTACCTTGTGCTTGCGACATGTCGTGCATGCTCGAATGTTTCGCGAGATGTGAGCCACGGGCTGATCATTGTATGCCGCGATAGCCACCCGTTTAGGCGCGTTCTGCTAAGGACTGTGAGACATTTCACTTGCAGCAGAGGCAAAAAGTGACGTACAAAGGTGGACTCTGGCACTTGGTTGCCGTTGCTGCCCCTGGATCGCTTCGACATGTCGGCTTTGATTGAGCTGCTGTCGGGTGTGACAAGGTTGACGGAGCTTGAGCCGCATGAGCCAGTAGATCCCCGCGGGGTAGCTTAGTCAGCGTCGCTCTCCAACCTGGGGCTTCATTTCATTTTTGATTAGAAAGCCGAGGTTGCTGAGTCGCTAGTCCAGACCGTAGACAGGGGGAGTTTGCATCGTATGAGGCGCCGAATCACACATTCCTGTCCATTGCGCTCGACTTCTCGTGCATAGTTTGAATTTTTTACTTTTTCTGCTTTTTAGCACTCACATAGTTTAGTTATGCAGGAAATGTTCGTACTTGTCTTGCATCCCCTGTCGCTCGGGTCTAGATCCGGTGTCGATCAACTGCCTCATTAGGAACATCGCCAAACTCCAGCGACAACCTACGTTACCCTGAAGTGACACTGATGAATAACGAGCAAAGCCATCATGTTACCGTCTTTTCTGTTTTTAATATTTAGAAGCGTCCGCATTGCTATATGTCAGATTTTTCCCAGTTTCCCATGTCGGTTTACTTGGTTTTTCTTTTGCATCCGCTGGGATTTGACTTCGTGAGTCTTTTTGACATTGACATATTTTCTTCAACTGGGGCGCATGCTCCACACTTGTACCAAATTCATACTCAACACCCCAAGCCAGAGTTGGTAGGAGAAACATAACGCGTGTCTTGGCTTCTACTCGAAGCTTAGATGTTACTTTCCAAGGTTACTAGATTGCAATGGGGCTGAATACAGGTGTTTTTGTGTGGTGCTTTACGTGTCGTGTGCTCCTGGACCAATGGATCAAACAAGACGAGGCCTGAGCGTGTTCCCATGAAATTCCCATCTCCGGTTATTAATCTGGGATAGCCTATGAAATCTAAGACAACACTCCGTAGGAGCTCGGAGATTCAGAGACCCTACCATTGTTAGAGTGGAACCGTGGGTCTCAAGACATCATAGCTTGGCATCATCGATTGACGCGCTGGATCATACGGTTGCTCTTTCACCTAGACATACTGCTCATACGAGTGAGCACTAATGATTAGTCTCATTGTTATATATCTCTAAGGACGAGATAATGCCGAGCTGGACCGGTTGACTTGCGGTGAAGCCAACCAACGCTCTGACCCACTCGTGATGCTGCTGTCGTTGGCTGCAAGCACGAGTCGACATGTCTCGCATGCACCCGCGTGCGGGAATAAACTTGGAGACAACAAGTTGTGAGCCCCCTCATCGCCTCTGTCTCGAAAGTTTCTATCGGTATAGGTAACCAGAATGGAGGCACTACTACTCAAAGGAGGCGTTGTCCTCATCCATGACCACAACGACAAGGTCGCCCCGACGCGGGCAGACGTCCTCATTAAAGGCAACGTTATCGCCGAGATCGGATCATCGTTGGCCGCTCCATCCGGATGTGATGTCATTGATTGCACTGATAGCATCGTGTCGCCAGGATTCGTCGATACGCACAATCATCTATGGCAAGCCCCGTTGAAGGGCCTCTTTGGCGACATGGCCTTCATCCCGTACATGGGAGTCAGTAAGTCAGCCTCTTGGTCATTAGTAAATAAGTCTGGCATGAGGTTACTAACTATTGTGTTCAAAGTTGA
>JAADYS010001415.1:0-10136 GCA_012931995.1 Fusarium albosuccineum
ACCTGGTGAGCGACGTCCAGGAGGAACTGGCAGTTCTGGATACAACAACAACAACAACAACAACAAC
Source organism: Fusarium albosuccineum (assembly GCA_012931995.1). NCBI lineage: Eukaryota > Fungi > Ascomycota > Sordariomycetes > Hypocreales > Nectriaceae > Fusarium > Fusarium albosuccineum. Next base: position 68 of record JAADYS010001415.1, read on the forward strand.
AACAACAACAACAACAACAACGACGACGACGACGATGATGACTCATACTTCGCCCAGAACGTACTCCTTCTCAGACCGGTCCATTATCTTTCCAATCACCAGATCCGCCAATTCCCCAGATTCCTGGCCGCATATCCCTTTTTAAATTCGACCTTGCCCCAGCAGACGTTCCTTCGGCTGCTATCTTGCAGGCTGTATCTGTTTCTGTTGACAAAATATATGTAAACACGTCTGCTGGGATCACCTGGGGGCGGCGGTTGACTCGTGGTCCTTAAAGAACCAGCTTCATAGAGCTCATCTGCTAGTTGCAACCGGCGCTTACGCTGCTGAGTGACTGTCGTGAGCCGCGAGCCAACTCCCGGCCGTTTTTTATCCCTCTTCATTCTGCTGGACTGGGCAGCTCCCGACTGTGATGGCAGAAAACCCCTGCGCCGTTGATGAGCCATCCTCTGATACCGGGCAGCAGCCGCGAACATACCCAGGAAGGGTCCGAGCCCGCAGGCTATTGAGTCTAAGCAAGCAATCGGGTTGGGCGGTGGCGGAAAGCGGAGCTTCCTTTCGTGACCTCGATCGAATTCTACGATAGGATGTCCGCGTATGGAACGAGACGGCACAAATCTCCAAGTTAGCCGCGGCAGGTAATACGCGTTCACTAGTAGAAAATTCCCGCTGTCTATAGAGGCTGTTGATCGACAAATATGAATGGAGAAGGAGAAAGGCGGGAGATGGAAGCGTTGAAGCAGGAGGTTGTGATCTTGTTATTGAAAGGTCTAAGTTTCATGCGGTGCTCCTTACATGGTATCCACATCCCAGCCACCAGCAGATCGGACCACCTTAGTCATACTGTCTCAACAGGACGGCGCCGCATTAATCCGAGGAGCTCTGGCTCTTTGCTGGGCCCCACTGTCTGGGTGTACACTCTTTGTGTTGGAAATCCGAGGATCCCCATTCCTTTCAGGACTCCGACCCATAGTCTAAAAGTCCTAGACTTAGGGAGAGAGAGAAGAGACGCGGAAGGCATTGGAAACGCAAGTCCGGTAGCAAAATAAGGACTTCCGCAAGCTAAGGGACGAAGAAGCCGCCAAGTTGCCTCGTCTTAGGGGCGGCGTAGTTGTCAAGGCGAAAAAGGAAAGAGAAGCTGCGGAGGCGGCCTATATGGCTTCTCAGCTCGCTGAACGAATCGATTCGCTTGATCAAGACGAGATTGATATCCTAGGTCATCGGCGTGACCGGAAAGAAGCCGACGAGAAAACCCAGGATTTTGACTGTCATGCATAGCCCCGGACTGCCTTAGAAAATATCCCTGAGGCGACAGCTTATGCGGCAGTCCGTGGCAGTCGCACGACTACGGTGGAGGATCTTCTCCCAGCATGACCCGTGAGCGGTTCGCCTCAGTCGTTCAATGAGAAAACTCACTTTGTGACTTCGATCCCTCCTTTTGCCCCGTATTCCGCTTTATCCGCCCATTCTCCTTTCGATGGATTGCAGTCTTTGAATGGATAGACAAGGTGATATGTTTCACTGTTCTTGAGTGATTTAACTTCGTCTTTCATCGCATTTCACAACCAAGCCGTTCAGCGTGTGGGTGGCTCGACTGAGTCTGAACTTATCACGGCTAGAAGTCCTTCGAACTGCAACGAGTCGAGCGGGACCGTCATCTCCTGGATCATTCATCACTCTTTCCAAGTTTGTCAACGCGCCTGAAGCCCCCGATAGATAATATACCTTGCCAAAAGGACCCCATGAACCTAGTTCCGAGCATGGGGTGGTCATTGGAGCGGTAATGTTGCCACTGGCCAAGAACCCAGTCAGCTGAATGCAAGACATCATCCCGATTTGTAAAAACCCGTTTCACATGTTGCAAGAGACGACGTTATCATCGGAGCGTAGGTACTCAGCATAGGTCCCTTTTCTAGTGGCTAGGTAACAGGCTGACCAGATTGGCAGCTCAGAAATCGCCCCTTGTCCGATGGTCGTATGAGTTGACAGATGCCTTGAAGGTCGAGAATGCTGTCTTTCCGTCGTTAACTTGCGGTCGCATTAAGGGGTTGAAGAGAGACAGTGCAGTACTTAAGGGGCCGCTCCCGTCCGTTCCCTCGGAAGGTAAAACCATTCCTTTCATGACACGTCGGTCTATCCCAATAAGTTACTTCCGTCTTCTCGTGTATCATTCCCTCAAGTCGTCCCAAATCACCACTGTGGGCCTTACTCTTCCTCTTACCCAGCTAGTATACTGCTCCTCCATGGATAGTCTGGGATTCAACCAACTCAATGCAATGACCGACCCCGAGGTCAAGCGGTCCTCGGATATTTCCCTAGGACAGTGTGGGGCGGGGGTCGGCGGTTCTGAAGAGTCTGTCTCTTTTTTTGGCGACATCTCAAGTGAATATATGGATGTGCTGGCACGTATGTGTCGCCACGAGCTCCGCGGCGGAGCCGTTGAGGGCTGGGCGCCTCTGAGTCACAGCTGGACGCTCGAGCCTCTGTCACAGTTTGGCACGAGTCTTTCACTTCGCAATAGCGGATCTGAAGGCAACATCTCAACATTGAGGAAATCGGGACAAGTCGAGGCTGCTGAGGGCAGAGAGGACATTACGGACAACAAACAGGGTGAACTCGCGGCTACAGAAGATGAACCCTGCTCTACCAACGCCGGATCGCCTCCTACATCGCGGGAGAGTGACGTACGAGATAATCGCGCGCGTCAACAATCGCCAAATCTATCGCGACCTAAAGTCGCTGTCGGCGACTTGAACGAGTGTCTATCTCGACGTCAGGATGGGGAGTGTGTAATAGAGGGTCGAAGTGTGATGGATCTTACTGGCCGCGGCGATAAACAGCCCACTAACTATCAAGGGCCCATCAAGCGCGGTCAAACGGGATCGGGTGGTTCGCGAAAGAACAAGAAGTGCAAGCGGAGGGATCCAACCAACTTGCGAGAGGGAAGGAGCCATACCAAACTGGTTAATGCCATGGTAGTCGAGATCAAGTGGTCATTTGAAGGAGGGAGTCTGAGGAGTCTGGTGTACCATCGAGGCGCCACGAACGACGCCGGCCCGAACTGGGTCAACAGAAGTGGACTTGCACTCCAGGAGGGGCTCGATTCGGTTTTCGGCGAGACTCTACTTTCCGAAAGGCAAAACATCACCATCATGGTCCGTCTCAACTCAAGTTCGTTGCCTATGAGCGTCAGTTGGAATCAAGATTCAGGACTTTTTGAGGGCGATAATCATAATCCTTATGAGGAGCACATGAAGTTGGAAATTAACTCTGAGGACATGTTTGCCATGATCTGCGGGCCAAGAAAGGACCGAGAAAGAAGGGCAACATACAAGGCGAGGCAAGGTCGTCCTCACCGAAGTGGAGGCCCGGCCACGAGGGATTCGAGGTCGCGAGGATCCGAACTGAGGCACGCGGCTCGATCCGTAGGGTCGGACCGAGGATCTGGATTCGTTCCAGCTGATGGCTTAAGTCACAGCCAAACTTGCAAATAATTAGCGTATTGTAACAGGACAGAAGCCCCGGTCCTGCTACCCGACCAGGGCCTTGGAAGGCAAATCAATTCAATCCCCTCTTTGGCCTGTACACAATTGCTTAACCCTTCAATTTGAGAAATCCTGTTTAACTTTTTGTCAGATTTGCATCTCAATGGGAGGCTTCTGAGAAATAACATCGGAACATGTCGAATGCATCGTTCATTATCATGGTTTCTTCAAATACATAGCCCTTTTCTACCGCTCCCAACTAATGGAGTCTGGGCCTTGTTAGCGTCGAAATGGGCGTGTTGAGATGATTAAATAAGTAAAGGGTAGCACTGAAATAGCGCAAGCTAGGTATCTAATGGGAGGACATCCGCATCCCAGCTACCAATGGATCGGAATAGCCCTTGATCCGTAAAACTACGAATCTCAACATCCTTCCCGTCCTTCGGCTTTATCTCCCCGGTCTCTACCGCGTACCGTTGAACGCGCCACTTTAGCGTTACCCCGTTTTAGATCTGTTATAGTCTAGTTTATCCCATTTCATGCACAAGCCGCAGATAAAGCATATCGCCCCGCTCGAGGTAATCATGTATAGAATAAAGCTGATGACGTCGGCTGTCGCCTTGATGCCCTGTGACACTACTCGCGGGTCCGAAGACCGCCAGACTGTGGACGACACACCTGATAATGCCTCGCGGATTTCTTTTTCATTATACTTCCCCGATTCGAGGACTGATGAGAGAAGCGAGAATCCCCGATTCTCGTAGATGGCCCCGGCAATCACCAAAGACATCGAAATACCGCCCATTAGGGCCATGTTAAAAACGGCAACGTTATCAGCCCCCCGACTCGTTGTGCCGATGAGGACGTTGGAGATCGCTGTGCCGTGTTGGAAATGTAAACCTAGGCCGAAGCCAACGAGAGCGGTAAGGCCCATCGCCGTGGACTCGGGCGTCTCAGGCTCGAGGATGAGTGCAAGGGCTGTACCAGCCGCGAGGGTGACGACACCACCCCCGACATAGATGGCCTTGTACCATCCCAGCTTCGGGAGGTAGGCACCAACAGCAAAAACGGTAGCGATGAAAGTGAAGATGAACGGTAGCATTCGTACTGTCTGTTCTAGCGCGCCGAGACCGCGGGCAAAGGCAAAGAACAGAGGCATATAGTAGAGCGTGACGGCGTAGGCGACGCCCGCGCATGCGGAAGCAATCCAGACGAGAAGAAATTCGCGATGACCCAGGACATGAGCAACGAAGCCACGCCAATCGGGAGCAGTGGTGAGATGTCCGCGCAGCATCCAGCCGACAACGCTGACGAGTGTGACACCAAAGATTGTCCACGTAGCTATGGTAGCTCCGGAATCCCATTTCCACATTGGCCCTGGGAAGGTGACCGCAATGGCAAACAGCGCCGTCGCGGCTATCGAGGCCGTAATGCCCACCGCATCAGCCTTTGTTACGCGCCGGCGCTCGAGGGGACTGACGAGGTCATCGTTTTTCGGTAGACATATTACAGCCAAGGCACAGGCGAGACCTAGGAAGGGCAAGTTAATGTAGAAGGCCCACCGCCATGTTAGGCTTGTGTTCTCCGAAAACGCGCTGCCAATCGGACCCCCTACGGCGAGGCCAACAGCCCATACCCCGCTCAGGCCTGCATAGAGTATGGGCACCTTCGTGTTGTTAGGGAAGGAGATCAAGTATGAGGTAGCACTGTCGTAGAGGGTGCGGTCAGCGTGGGGGTGCGGGATGCCGAAACGTTTCTTTGTTTCATGTCGATGACGGAGTAAACGATGCCTTACCAGTGTTGACAAATCGACCCGCCGACGCCCATGACGACCCGACCGGCGATAATAGTAGAGAGACCTTGTGCGGCACCCGCTGTCGCTGCTCCGGCGGAGAAGATGACGATGCCGACGGGGTACGCCAGGCATATGTCCGTGAAATGAAGGATCTTACGGGCAAGAGGTAGGGCAGCAAAGTTAGCTAGCGAGTAGGACAAGCCAATCCAAGGGAGAAGCTCAATATGGCCAAGCTCCTCGTAAAGGCGTGGCTGGATATTGGCTACATTGCTGACGTCGAATCCTTCGTCAAAAGTCAGCTATGAGTTGGAAAGGGGGTAAAAGAGCAAAGTTGGGAAGGTAAATGTTCAATGGGCATTGCCCGGCAGGGTTGAGAGAAGGAGCCGAGGGAAGAGGATGGATAGAGTACGTCTATAGTCAGGACAAAAAGAAACAATAGGATGCTTTACCGTTGATGATAGACGTCAAGTATATGGTTACGAAAGTGCCCGCCCATTTCCATCGTGGTAGATTCTGTCGTGAAAGAGATGTCTCCTCGAACTGAGAAAGCTTATCTTCAAACTTCTGGTTCATGTTGCGTCGTGTATTGTCAAGATGCTCCTTTTTCTAGCGATTTCATTTTCCAATCTTGGGAGTGAGAGAGGTGACCATCTTCATATTTAGAAGCATCGATGGACGTTCAAAAACAGTTCTATTGTTGTAGCTTGCAGCATCCAAGGACTAACCGGTCTGAGTGTAACGCTGCCAGTTCGAATCCTACCTGCGAAGAAAGCTGGAAAAAGCCGATTAAATTCGAGAAATGAAGTACGGCAAAAATCGGACTTTTCAAAGTAAGGAGCCAATTATAGTGTGCACAGTTTCCTATAGTACGGCTGCTCCCACCATTCACAGCTGCGCATAGCACAACACTAATTGATCAGTGCTGTTGCTAGCCGGAGTCAAAAGCTTTGGTTTAGGTTCATTCCATAAACGCGGAATTGAGGGGGCTCTAACGGGAGGTTGTCGCATCATCCTCATCGCAGATGTAGACAAACCGTGCGTGTCCAACCTCCATCCCGATGATGACTACATAGTACCCTTACGAGACAAGCCTTATAGAATCATGTTGCCATAGTGCCGCCCGCCAACGCTACAACTTGCTGCGGCAGGGCGCCCGGATTAATGTTAGCATCCCAGTCGTGTCCAATCAACATTGAAATAACAAGTGATTGCGTCGATGATGAAGGTGCTTGATTCCTCTAAGTACGTATGAACAGGCAGCCGGCAGCTAAAGCTGGGCAAGGCGGGGTAAAATGTGGCTGGCACCTGTGTGCCACAAGTGGCTGTAACAACATCCTTTACTAGCGGCCAAGAGGGTGGGCAAGGCCCCGATTGATTGGCTGTTCAAACCTGTCTCTTTTCTCTTTTTTTTCTACCTGGATGCTCCGAACCCTCGCATCGAAGATGCTAAGTAAAGGGGCTCGAGAGGTAGGTCGTCAATAGTGAGTGGCAGTAGCGAGTTGAATTGATCTATGCTTAAAGCACCGGATAGCCTGTCCTAACCATGTTCCTTCAAGCACAGCTCGAGACCGACCGAGGCCGCGAGCCTATCTACGAGAGTCATAAGACGAAGACGGGTAGCTATTACAGTACGTGGACTTCGGCTTCTATCGTCTAACAGTCAGCATCGAACAGTCAGGACGTTACCTTGATGGGGGAGTGAAGTGAGGTGTTCGTTCGGGATACGTTGAACGCGAAATAACAATCTGCCGTCGCAACTATCTCCCTTTGAGAATATCTAGTCGAGACCCTCCGTTTACTACTTTTACGCTCCCTTTTGTGATTCCAGGTTCAAGCCGTTGGGTTATGTCTACAATTGGACGACTTGTATTTTTAAAAGTGACGACGGGGCTGACGACGCAACGTCCCGTTTCCCCCGAAACACCGTCCTCCATAAGCCGCCAGCCAGGTACGGCCGTATGGTCGTGGGACGACCAATTTCGGTCGTTTCTGTATGAGTATTATATTCTGCGACTTATCCCCGCCTTCCTATCACTATCTACGTCTATACTTGTCCTGCCAGCAGTTAACGTTTGACCATTCCTATTAATAGTCGGAACTTGATCGTGAGAGAGATATGATGGGTGCCCCGGTCCACCCGCGATTCCTTGAGATAGGAACGTCGATAGAAGCACCTTGGTCGGCTCACGTCGTCATAACAGAAGTGCTCGTCACCTTCGACGTGGATGGCTGGAGCTTCTACGGAGTCAAGGCAGAGACTCGGGGCGGCGAAACTTGGGACTGGCCACGTAAAGAGTATCTTCTCTGGATATTTAATAATGGGACAGGTTTCAGGATGTGGCAGAATCCATCGCAACCATCAGGCTTCAGCTCGCAGGAGCCAGAATCCGAATTTGAACGAATAGTAGGCCATTATGATTCAAGCGATGGAGACTGCTTTCTTGCTGTCAAATGGAAAGACCGGCCGTGTCCAACATGGGAACCAGAACCAGATACGGCGTACTACGCCATTGCTGTGACGAACTATTTTTTACGAGAAGTCGGGTCGCTCGATGAGGCACGGAACGATTTCGACCCTCAAGCTCTTGTAGATCGGGTCTAGCAACGCCCAAGAACGGATTGAGTAGAGAGACAACCGTTTAGCAGTCAAGTCTTTCGCTAAACTAGCATTAGTGTGTTGCCTTGCGCCAATGTGTTAATTGATGCATGGCAACAGATACGGCCAAGGCTGTTGCGGATGCACGGACTGCGTCTAGTGTCATGTTCAGGGATCGGCGAAGCCACGTTTCCAACTGTGATGTCTGATCGACTCATTGGGTAACTATCCTGTAGTCGATTGGTTTACAGGATGCAATCCTCCAGTTAGAACTCGTCACGTGTATGGTAGTTTTATGGGAGTGGTGGCATCAATCTTCGATGGCGTATCGAAGCTAGGGGACCTCAGTTACTTGTAACAGTAAAACGTGTTTGTTTTTTGCTACAGCCCGGCCGCATAGCCGCATTTCTAGCTCGAAAGCGCCCGATTGCGAGCTATCAGCTTAGGGGAAAGCGATCGTCGCGCGTGTTGGTATAAGACAGTCCCGGTCTCCTCCATACAGAAATGCCCGTAATCCAGATGCTACCAAAGGGGAGAAAAAAAATTGATATGACCGGCGAGCATATTTTTCGGATACATCGCATGATATTCAGGGTCAACCAGGTTGAGCTGCTGAGCTTACCCGGAACACGTAGTAACCTGACCAACTGAGGCCGTTTTCCATCCCGTTTTCGCGATCGCTATTCATCATCGACTATCCCACTCGGCTTCACTGGGGGATTGTGCTCATTCCTCTAAGAACGAGCTGAGACCTCATTTTCTCGAGTCAAATTTCGTGTCGATACCGCTCGATATTCGGTTCAGCGATCGGCGCACCCCGTCCAGACCTCCCGAATGATCGAAATGAACCGCCCTGTCGTATCGACTTGCTTCCCGCACCGTTGGGCCCCAGGCGTGGCGGGATAGGTTTCCCAGTGTTAGAACCGATTGTTCGACCCTTCAAACTACGAAATGATCATGGGTGTCGGTAACTTCTCGTTCGGGCGCTTACAGGATCGAATTATAGTAGACAAAGGCGACAAACCCTGCTTTGACGAACTTGACAAGCAGGACTCTAGCGCCTAGATCTAAACTTAGGCCGAACCATAGGTGTACCATAAGTAATGGGGCTTGAAATGGAAGTAACCCCTCGTGAACATCCTGTCACTAGTAATGTTGAAAGAGCCCCAGTCGGGCAAATCGCCGAAGTGAGACTGTGATGGAAGGCAACTTGAGCTGCGTAAGTATATGGACAGCTCACAGAGATCTACCCACAGCTGAGCCTCTTAATCCTACGTGAAGGATTCCCCCCCTCCGTAAACCATACTAGCAGAAACAATCTACAGACGATACGGAGACAATGCTAGAGCGCATGCACTCGCGGCCGAGACCCCAACTGATCCTCACGTCGGGATCTACTCATATTTTGAACGGAAATTCACATTATATGAATTACTTAATGGTAGAGAATTACGTCAAAGGTGTATCGCAGCTGATCCGTACTGTTTCGCCTACGGCGTAGTCTGCTCTTTAGCCCCGACCGTCGATCATCCAATTCTCCGTCGTTTCCAAGGACCCCCGGGCACCGCAATACGTTCACGAGTCAGGTCGATAATAACAGCACCTTCAGGGATGATGGCCCGCTTCATACTGAGCCCTGAAGTCTTCTTTCGTTTTCTTTCCCGTAAATGAATCTTCGGTAGTGCAGCATCGCTATCGCGCAAAGTAAGATCGATATTGGCGGCGTCGCGAGGGATGACAAAAGGCCGAGACATGACAACCTCTTTAGTAGCACAACGGATCTTTGAGTGGCACGTGGGACATTCCAGCCTCATTTGTAAGGGAAGCTTGGGAATATGGAGCTGGTGCTGCCCGTCGATCTCTTTGATTCGCAAGTCGGGGTTTTCGTCGAATTCGAGCTCAAACATATTCCAGGGCATCATGTTGAGAACGCACGTTAGACAAAAATAGTGACCGATGAGCTGGGATTTCTGAAGTCCACAAGTAAAGTGAACCGGAGGTCCATTCCTGTTAGCAAATTCCGCATATGTCTTCACAGTACTGCCGAATGAAGCGTTTGCTCCTGAGAACCTCACTGTTGCCGGCACAGTCACTGCAGAAAAACTAAAGCCACCCGTATTAGCGTTAGATGAGACTTATTTACTGAATATATTATAACGTATCTTAGTTAAGCTAACGTACTTGATATGCGAG
>JAADYS010001417.1:0-19532 GCA_012931995.1 Fusarium albosuccineum
AAATAAGATATTAAATTAATAATAAAAAGTATTTTTTTTCTTTTCTTATTTCTTTTTTTTTATTACTTTTTTTATTATTTAATCCTTTACTTAAGGTATTACTTAAGGTATTACTAGAGCTATTATAATTACTAAAAGTTATTAAGATCTTATTAAAAGTATTAGATATATTAAATATAGCCTTCCCAGGCTTAGTCTTTTAGTTTGAAATCATTCTTATCTTCTAGATAAACTTTAGTTTAAGCCTCACCTATATATCAGACTCTTTTTCCTATTATTATCACTAGTAATAGCTCAGGCTATTAATATAAGTACCTAGCTAGGCGGCCTAAGAAAACACAGGAATTATAGATAAATCCTTATACTATAGTAGGGCTAAACCCAGGCATATTTCATAAAATATTAATACTACATAGTAGCTAAGACTCTAGCTTTTTTATAATAGTATGTTTAAGCCCTTAACCTAAAAGCACTCATTTGAGGGTTATGGTCGTAGTAGATCACAATACCAGTTACTCCGCATCACCGTGCACTAGCCTTAAGGCCGCATCAGGAGGCCTCTACCCTGCCCCAAAGTGGATTTAATTTTCGACACCTAATTAACGCTGTTATTGTAACATTTTGTGACAATTAGGCATGCTTACGCCACTTCTTGGGTTCTGTCTCAGCCGAGGTCCTATTTATTAGGAATCAGGTTTTGATAACCACCAACTCGATCATCAATCAAATTGGTCCTAAGCGCCGGGCTGCCCTGCGGCTGAGCCCCCATTGCGGGGTCCCCCAGACTTCAGCCAATCAATTCCTCTGATATTCTAACCGCTCTTGACGAAGAAGCTGCACCGCATGCTGCGCCGTGATGTTAGACCGTCCCGAATTCTCTTGAACTCGCGTGGTGAGGTCAAGCTAGGGGGTTTGGACTGTCGACTGTTGTCGAGGACTCTGTGGCTTCAAGCCTTGTCGCCACTCCTACACACTACACACACTACTATACCGCCCCCGAATGTGCTGCCGGCTCTCCCTGGACAGTCAAATCTGACATCTGGAGCTTCGGAATGACAATACTGGAGCTCTGCTAGGGACGGCATTACTACCATGACACGACAGACCTCTTCGGTCTCCTAGATCAGATAGTCAACGGACCAGAACCGCAACTTCCGAAGAGCGATGCCTTTCCCGACACTCTTCACGAAATGATGGCGCGGTGCCTCTCTAAAGATCCCAAGAGTCGTTCTAGACCAGAAACACTATGGGCCAGGATAAAATGGTTCACTATTAATGATGCACTAGCTGACAATGCCAGTATTGTAATCTCTTTATTGGAGCAGCGAGACGGACGTCGGTCGACCTCGAGGCATGGGCTCTTGGTGTAATTGACCAGCGCATGGGGAACCCGCCACGTGAGTTCATGCTTGTCGCTCCAAGTATTACTGTTTGTGCAGTTTATAAGTGAGTACTGATGGACAATGTTCTAGGTCGAGCAGTAGCAATACCAACAATGGAAGACATTCCCAAGCAGCCCGATGATTTGGCTTGGCGCCAATTCGTCCGCAATCACCCCCTGGGTGAAGGGTATGCAACGCCGGACACCAATGGGAACAGGAATGCTCCTAACCCTGGCATATCGTTTGGGCCCTCTCTTCCGGCGAGCCGCAGCACCGATGAATTGTCCCTTGCTTTACACACGAGAAGAACCCCAACCCCTCAGGAGAAAGGCAACTCGAATGATATCCCAGGGCTTATTTCGACAGAGTCCCCTTCCATGAAGTTGATTAAAGGCCTCTACAATCTAGCCTTCCCAAGGCCACTCGCCGAGGCTCTTCGGCCGGAGGATCTGTCACTTTGTTCGCACTGCGATGAGTTGATTGCCAAAGGTGATGACGCCTTCCGTTCTACTTCAAGCTGGGAGCCAGGGGCTTTCACCGCGGGGTCGAGTTGCCCCTTGTGCCGCCTGATCAGTGACTGCTCCAATCCTACTACTTCCTTGGGCGACAGGAATCAAGCCATGCCAAGGTCACCAAAGTCCTATCCTCGCCTCGAGATTGGTAAGCTTGATGGTAAGTTACTGGCAGCATCCTCGCTGATCTGATCACTGCTTACCATATCAGAATTCATGCACGGAGTAATGTCCAGAGCTCCTTTGGAGGATGATAGCCGAACCGACTCAGAGTGTGCCTTCCAACTTGCTGCCGCATGGATGCACAGGTGCCTCGAGAGGCACGACAGATGCAACGCGACTGGGGATATTGGACCGCCGACACTACCCACCAGAGTGATAGACGTTGGCCCATCCGATGCTTCGCAGCTTCCAAGGCTGTGCAAAGGAGAAGGTAAGAAGGATCATTATCTCACGCTGAGTTACAGATGGGATCAAAACAGCGTGGCAAGCTCCAAGACGGTCAAGGGAAACTTGGAGGGCCATGAGAAAGGCATAGCACTTGACACACTGCCACAGATCATGCAAGATGCTATCCACATCACACGGAAGCTGGGTCTGCGGTATCTATGGATCGATGCCCTTTGTATTATACAAGATTCTCGTGAGGATTGGCAGGCCGAGGCGGGCGATATGGCCAACACATACAAGAGGTCTACCGTAACCCTTGCGGCGGCGGCTGATACTGGAAACGGCGACGCGTCCGAAACAATCTTTCGAGAGAGATCAAAATCACATATTCGGCCACTGCGCTGCCGCGGTGGTTGGCTAGACGGCTCAGCCACGTACATCTTTGCGGATCGAACATCAACCAAAGACGGATCACGGCCGCAAAGCGTATTGGATACACGGGGATGGGTTTTGCAGGAGCATCTCCTCTCACCTCGTGTTTTGACCTACTCACACGGCGAAATCTTCTGGGACTGTGTGTGTCTGAATGCATCTGAGACTTTTCCTGGGGGTATCCCTGCATTCTATGACACTGATCTCAAGGCTGTCGACTTCCGGCTATTCAAGAAGGCAATCCTTGGCAGCGGCGAAGGAAACATGAAACCAAGACAGCTACACAAGCTGTGGCATAGCATTGTGGAGGAGTATTCCCGGCGGAAGCTGACTCTGGAGACAGACAAGCTTGCAGCCCTATCTGGATTGGCAAAAGAGATGACCAACGTACTACGGGATGACTTCGTCTTGGGGCTGTGGAAGAAGACCCTATGGAGAGACCTGTTATGGTGGGTGAAAAGCCCAGCCACGGCAACGATTCCGACTGGCTTTATCGCGCCCAGCTGGTCTTGGGCAGCCGTAAACGGTGCCATTTCGTATGGCCTGCCGGGCCGCGATGACGAAGACTACTTGGTGCCGTGCATGGAGGTTGTCGATGTTGAGGCACCGTCTGCTACTTCAAGCCTCTGCCAGTCGCGTCTCTCAGGCCAGATCCTAGTTCGCTCCGGTATAATCAGGCCGGAGTCTTCTCTATGGACAGAGTGGCTCAGTGGTGCACCAGGACAACCCCTTCCGCTCCAGCCTGGTTGGCGCCCAGACACTGCCGTAACCCTTATAGAGCTGGCAGAGTTGTCTATCATAGTCATTGGAGTTTCCAACTTTTGCGCTTATGGCCTAGGTGTAACGAGAGTTGGGAAGGATGGAAAGTATAAGCGATTGGGGGTTCTTTATACCCGGAGCCACTTGAGAAATTACGGATGGGACGTTGAGAAGCGATGTTGGAACGCGGAAGCTGGGCTGACAGTGGAAACGGTTACGCTCGCCTAGGTTCTTGACAGTTGGGATGCTGCATGATGAATAGGATAATTTATTAATATGTAGCCGGGATCATCCTAATCCCCACCTGCAGCCAACTCGATGACATCCACTCAGCTTCCTCTTCCCATCCACAGTTACTCTTTCAAGCATAGTACCCTGCCAAGCTGAGACTTGCCACATTGACAAGATAACTAGATTTGTACCTATTCTCTCTACTCAAGCTCTGCTCGCCTATGAACGGGTGCCTTATCACCTATTAGCTCTGACGGAGGTGACTGCCGTACATCATCGCTCTGGAGGATTGCATTTGTGGGGGCCGGAGTTGAAGTCATCTCAGATGGCTCATTTCCAGGTGAACTCTCCGTTTCCGTGACAGGTTTGTCGTCTTGCTCTTTTGGGGCGCTCGTTTCTTACGTCGCCAGAAGAAGACGGCAGCAATCCCAATAGCGAGGGCAGCTACACCACCCAACGTGCCACCGACGATTGCCCCAATAGGCTTGCTCTTTTTCTCCTCCGGCGTTATAAATATGCTCTTAACATACTCGTCATCCCATTTAACCGAGTCCAAGCCTCTGCATATCCAGTCAATCATTGTCGTGTTTTTGGCAGAACTCGTAGAAATCTGAACGCTTCTGACTTACCCTTTAACATACCAATTTTGGACCGCGGCCGGTGACATGTAAATGTTGTCTGGATCGAAGCGATTACCCCATTTCAGGCCCTGGAGGTCCAAAATCTGAATACCTCGATTCCACGGATCCTGCTCTTCTTTCGAATTGTCACCATAGGTGCGCCGCCCCCCGACTGAGATCAGCTGTGTGCCCATGATCACACAGGAATGCCCATGTCTAGGGGTACTGCCTTTCACGTCGAGCAGAAACCACCTAAAGGCGGGAATAGCAAGGACATATACCTGGTCGTATGCTTCCTCCCCCGAGGGAGCATCAGGCCTAGCACCACCATAGACAAATCTGCGCGTCGATTAGCAAAGTCTACAACCCCTCCAAGACATGAGCAGAGATTAGAGTAACTCACATGCCATAACCTCCTGATGAATCCCCCCCGACAGCCACGCACGGGTTAATTCGAGGCGTCGGAACGTCTCCAACTCCTCCTATAGCAGTTTGGAATAACCAATTCCCAGGCCGGGCCTGGTACATGGTCACATTGCGAAAACCGTCTATGTCCACTTGATTTCCTTCATCGTCCTTGACGACGCCCCCAAGGAAAAAAACAAGGTCCGTCGGATCCGTCGGGTCTGTCTGGTCAGGCTATAATATACAAACAGCACCCCCGCGATCATAGCTACCCCCTTCCGATAGAAAACCATCAGGAGGATCCTGTTGCTCCCATACGTCATACTCTGAATTGAAATCCACCACCTCAAGAGAATATTCGGTAGTCTCGGAAGAGTTGTCGGTTGACGGGCTGGACCAGCCACCAAAAGTGACACCACTAGTTCCGCAGCTGGCAGAAAGGCCCTGACTCAAAAGTTGAGTATTGTCGAATCCTGTCACGTTGTCGGTGTCTTTTCTGGCCCATTTACCGCCTCCATCTTCGCTAACAGTGAGCTCCCACAAAGAATGGTCGTCGGATGCTTTCGGACTGCCAACATCGGAACCACCCCAGAGCCATAGACGGTCCTGACTGCCACTTGTCCACAGGGAAAAGTCTTTTCGGGGGGGCGGACTTTCTTTAGAACCCTTTGCGAACTCTTTTATTTCGACATTGGAAATACTCCACGCCGTGTCGAGAGAAATCGACAATGTTGAGTTTACTAGAATCGTTTTACAAAATTAGGGTACGTGTTTCTGTGACCATGATACCGGAGGAAAAATCTTCATCTCACCTGCAATCAAGTCTGTTAAGCTATCGTTGAGTGCAATCTCGCCGCCTTGGATGTAAAGAGAGGAGTTCGCAATGACAACTAGCAAAGCTTTGTGTTAGCGGCGGGCTGCGAGTATCGTCAAATAATGGGCTGTAGAGCATAACGGGACGCACTTGAATGGCCTACTCGATAACCGTAATTTTCGGCGGACGGGTTGTTTGTCGATTCCTCATCTTTCCTCGGCTGTAGTGCAGGGGTCTCGGGATAATCGGCTAGGCCAACCGCCAGGTGAAGAAGCAGCGGTAGGAGTCTGCACAAGACGGCTAACATGTCTTGTTAAGATTCGATGCAGATAAAAGTCGGCTCAGAAGTCTGGCGCGAGGGAGGCGCTAACAGGCAGAAGGGATTGCCTATATGAGGAAACAGAAGCACTTAAAACCTGATCACTTTTCATGATCTCCAGCGTCGCATTATTTCGTATTCTCTATCTACATACGGCCAACAGCATGTCGGCTAATCCGGCAAGTTGAGGATCGGCAGCCATGAGGGTGTTGAGCCAATCCTCCGCAACTGCGCAACTACCCCAGGTACATTTTTTGTGTCCCATTGGACCAACACTTGCACCTTTCCTGTTTCCTACCTGGCAACTGTCACAAAAGTTCCGCCCAACCAATCAACATCAACCTGAGAGCCAATCGTTTCCCCGGTCGCCAGCTCGTAGTTCGCCTATATACTTTACTCTTATGGCCCCCAACCGGCCCGTCCAGGGGAGCCTGCCATTCTTGCATATTGTGGCTTAGGGCTGAGACGCATTGCAATCACATTCCCCTGCGAGGTTACAGTTGACTTGTTCCCTACGTCATGTCAGGTCATGTTGTTGCTAAAGCTGGGCTTGCAGTAATGACAGAGCGATCAGATCATTGATACCCAGCCCACAGTAGAAACGTGACTCCCAAGACCATGTTGAATAAGACTGGAGTATTTGCAAAGGTTTTAGGAATCTCCGCTGTCAAAGCAACGAGAAACTATTGGTTTTTGTGCCGTAAACTCCGTTATCTACAACAGAATCTAGTACGGTGCAATCCTTACTAGTTCATCGTAGAGAGGCTAGAAACCCCTGGCTCTGAAAGAAGGCAGAGGAGGGTCACTTGGTCTCGACAAATATCGTTGCCTCCAACCGACTACCATTAACGCATCCTCATCATTGTTGTCTGGGATAATTAATAGATATCACGCACTATGGGTTGTGGGTAGCCCAAACTAGACAATGGTCTCCAATCACAGCCTTCTTTATACTTATGGGCTTGGGTGTAGTTTAGATCTGGGTGTGCCCATGGTGGTAAGAACACTTATGTCGGCCTTATCAACAGTAATTCGCCAAGGTAAAAATAGGTTATTCAGAACCCAGGCAGGTTGTAAAAAGTCTCCGATGTGCCAAGCCGGAGATAAGTCGAATTTCTTATAAAATCCGAGGCGGTTTTTTGGCTTGCAGAATAATTGGTGAATTAAGTTAATAAGCTTACGCCCCCGATAGTCCGGAGCGAAGTCAATGACGCATGTTTAAACAGAATCAATTCCAGTATTTTCCTTCAACAAAAACATCTGTTCCTCGACATCCTTCACTTACCTATCAGCCTTCTCGGCCTTGGTATATTTCCTTTGCGAAGTATAATTTCTCTCGTCGCCCTCATCTACGAAAATGCTTCTTTACGACGCTACCGCGGCCAATACCTTTGCCGTACGACTCTTCATCCTGGAACGAGGTGGCTTGTCGCTCGATGTTAAGCAGGTTGATATTATGACCATGGAAAATCGGAAGCCCGCCTATGTGAAACACGTTAACTCACGGGGCGAGCTCCCTGCGCTACGCATCTCCGACGACTTTGTGCTGACAGAGGTTGTCGCCATTGCCGAGTATCTCGACGAAGTTGCAGAAAGCGGGGAATCTCTTTTCGGGGCATCACCCATCGAACGGGCTGAGACCAGGATGTGGTTGCGCCGTATGGACTTGGAGATCTGCGAGCCAGCCATGAGCTATTTCAGAAACGACCCCGATACCGTGGACTTTTATCGTGGCAACCGTATTCCTTTTCCTGATGCACGACTATGGCAGAAGATCAACATCAGCAAAGCACTCAATCGGCTGGATGATGAGATGGAAGATAAGACTTGGCTCTGTGGTGATCGGTTTTCAGCTGCCGACGTTCACTTCTACGGCGTCATGAAGATGATGACCACTCCTGTGCCATTTCTCAGAGACCCTGCGAGGAAGAATCTGGCTGCTTGGTGGGAGCGGATGGACAGCAGACCAGCAAGCAAAGACGCCCTTGAGTGTTTCCCAGAACCCCGATTTAATAGTGTTAAATGAGACACGGATAGGAATGGACTTGCCAATTTTCGAGCGCGATGCTTTTACCGTTGAAGATGTTTTTCCCAGGCCTCATCAAAGCCTCAAGAAGCTAGGACCGATCGGCGGTTTTTTCTATCGCCAAGCGAGGCATGACGCAGGATGAGGTGCTAAGCAGGATATGCCCCGGAAGGGTCCACCGGATTGGGCCTGTTGCGGCGATGGTGCGGCTGAATACGCTGCGGCACATATAAGAGGTCCGCGTGCCGTGTTTTAACAATCTTGTCTCCATAATGGGACGGTCTAGTGCTGACGCCCAGCCCTCGAAACAAGTCCTGATTGGATCACCGGGAACTTCTGCTTACTCGGAAGTTGGTCTTTTCCCCCGTGGCACCGAGGCATCCATTGATCTCATGTACAAGAACACCCTGAGTCCAGCATTGTCAGCACTCAGAGTCCGGTGTTTCCCTTCTGGAAGGCTTCTGAGGAACCCAGGACTATTCAGACCATGGCGGACGCTCATTTGCCCAATTCACACCCAGACGTCACCCCAGACTGGCAGCCTTATGATTTCCCTAGGACTTCGCTTCTTGAAGGGATCAAGGTCCAGCTAATTGAAGGGTCGGAGGGCCAAAGATATGCCGGAAGTGTTCCCCAGGTTTGGGGTGCCGTTGGTAAGATTTACCGAGTGTACCGGGCGATATGTTGCTGATCATGACCCACCAGCTGGCCGAAGACTTGCAGCACATGGAGGCTTCTGTGCCACTACCTTGATGACGACGGCGCGCCAGTACATTCGAGACAAATATGAGCATCTAGCCCAAGTGGAGCCTCTCAACATGTTTGTCGAGTATCTAGCGCCTTTACCAGTAGGGCCGTACCAGGTTGCTCTCGAGACGTTGCACCTGGGTAAACGGGGCTCAACAATCCAAGCAAGACTCATATCGAATGAAGAAGAAAAGGACCATACATGTACCGTGGGTATCATCAGATTCGGCATCTTGAAAGACGAGGGTCACACAGAAAATATTCATCCTCCCGTGGGCCCATTACCAGATCGAGTAAACGAGTGTATGCGATGGACCGATGCTCTTTACTTCTTCTTCAACCCCCCGACGGGCTCAGTACGAACCTACGTCCCCAACGATAAAGGGACCCCGTTTTGGAGTGAGAAATACGGCGGGCAGAATTCACGATATCAATGGGACAAGCTGGACAACGGAGAAAAGTTTCAGCTGGAGCATATAACAATGCTCGCGGACTTGGTAAGACTTATTCCTTGAAATAATTATGTTGAGTTAACATCGTATCTCTGCAGGTGCCTGCAATCCCAGCCAACTACGCGGAAGAGGGTCTAATGGTAGGTGCTCGCTTCCGAATCCCAACCACCGCAATACACATCATGTTTCACTCCGAGGTCAAGGATGAGGAATGGCTCCTCACCAAATCAACTATGAACAGGCTACATGCTGGAAGATTCGATATGAATATTCAGATTATCAATGATGCCGGGGAGATCGTTGCGTCTTGTGTTCATCTTTGCTCCGTGATACCCCAGGGCAAGTCTGGTCAGATCACCGGGAAGCTCTAGATATCGGTCAGATGTATTTCAATAGTCTATGATAATTTTTCATCATGGCCGTCTCATAAAACTTCATGATGTTCTATTATTAACACTACTTCCGGTTAACCCGGGCTACTCCCTTACAGCAGCTCCGTGTTTACAACACCCTACCTAGTCATGTCAGAAAACACTGGAAGACGAGAGAAACACTTATGCCATAGTAAAGCCAAACTTTGCCTTAATTTATATAATATTAACACCATAGAGTAGCTAAGACTTTAGCTTCTTTTATCCTAACATCTTCATGCCCTTAGCCTAATAGTAGTCATTTAAGAGCCGTAGTCGTGTTGAGATGAATCTGATGTTTTTTTGACATGCGCGGGAACACCATCTCGTTCATCTCTCAGAACTCGAGGTTAGAAACATGAATCCACTTCTCGTCAGATTCCGCTAACGCCTCCGCCGCCCTCTTCGCGTGTGGGATGCCACTGGGTCCCAAAAGCAGCCGCAGTGGGGGGTCGCTGACTCCAGAAATATGCAGTATAGCTGAAGCGATGTCCCTGGGCTCAGACCAGTTGTCGGACATGGTCTCCCGCAATTTGATCATGGCACCCACACTTTGCTCGTAGTGCTCGCTGACAACACTCTTCTCGGCCGCGTTATCGGCCCAGTCGGTCTTGATGCCACCAGGCTCAAGAACCGTAACCCTGATGCCAAAGGGAGCCACCTCGTGCTGGAGGACTGTCGAAAAACCTCCAACCGCCCATTTGGCGCTCTGGTAGGCTGCCAGTCCGGGCGATCCGACTCTGCCGCCGACTGACGAGACCTGGAGAATACGTCCGGATTTTTGTTCTCGCATGATGGGTAGAACAGCTTTGGTGACGTTGACGACGCCAAAGAAGTTGGCCTCGAATTGGGCGCGGAATGACTCCATGTCCACATCTTCGACTGATGCCATTTCCGCGTAACCCGCATTGTTGACCACGACGTCAATTCGACCGAACTTATCGTGGGCTTGCTTGACAACCTGGTTGATGTTGGTGACGTCCGAGACGTCAAGAGCAACCGTAAGAATTTTTTCGGGTCCGTATTTGGCCACGAGATCATTGAGCTTTTGAGGCTGCCGAGCGGTCGCGACGACGATGTCTCCAGAGCCAAGGACAAGTTCGACCAAGTCGCGGCCGAGTCCTCGCGAGGAACCAGTGACAAACCAGACTCTGGCCATGGTGAGTACTTATAGTAGTTGAATGGGAGGAATTGATCGGTCGCTTGGAGGCTAAGATGGAGAATAATTGAAGATTGCTGCGGAATCTGATGAGAACTGGTTGTGTTTCGAGGGTCGGGACACGATCGCTTTATATGAGTTTGTTATTCTCCGAACAGACCGATCATAGATAGTCTTTGGTTCACTACGTACGTCAGCGCTTGCCTATGATTTCGAATCTTTGGAGCGTCGCACCCAATGTAATTGGGTTAATTACGCGCCCATGAGCCAAAAGATGAACCAAAATATGACTACTAAGGGGGCCTATATGTCGGCCACCCCTGACCTTCGTACCTCAGGTAGGGGGGTCCCTTGATATGCAAAAACGACTCTGATATGCAAAAACGGTCACTAGTACATGATATACTATGGCAGTCTCTGCTAAGTGAAAGTATCTTATTCCTAGCCAATCATGTGTATATATTTAAGTGGCACACTGGGCAAACTCGCTACATCTATTACATACTAAATTGGCTGTCAATAGAGGTATTTTCATTTGCATGTCAAAGTCGTTTTTGCACATCAAGGGACCCCCCTACCTGAGGTACGAAGGTCAGGGGTGGCCGACATGTAGGCCCCCTTAGTACGGTTGGAGGAAAGGCCGATTTCTAAAGTTTATCCGCCGATAGCCAAGCTAGTGCTGACCTTGGTGGTTGGGGTAAATGCATGAGGCCGGGATTGTGAATTATCTCCGAATCTCAGCATGTGGCCGTTTGCCCTCTTGCATTAACTCCTCGCAGAGATCTTCAACGCTTGGCGCAGCAAGACTAAACCTTGGTGGGATTAGTTACGGATATAACTTGGAGATATTGGAGAATTCTGTACATCAATTTTCGTCTTGCATGTCGCCGGAAGATGAGGGGATGCCAGACCAAGAAATCCGAGACATCGCCAGGTTCTGGGAATGGGGAACTTCGGTTTGGTAGACCGAAGCAGCCAGTTAAATGAAGCCATTGGGTTTCTAAATGATACACATGTCTGTATATATATATGGAGAGTCAAACTGGCTTCGTTTTGCAGTTGCCAGCGCCTTGGTAACCCCCCAGACTGGCACGTCTCCCCGACCCGGCCCGTACCAAGATGCATCAACTCGGCCGTGAAGGATCAAACGCCGAACTACATCATAGGGCCGTCGGGAACATAGGCACTGAGAAAATAAGCTGGCGGTTGCATCGTCGGATGGGAATATTCAGCCACTGTCCGATCACTCCTTGCATTATTATTCCCTACTCATCTCTATCCCGGCTATCCGCCAGAACGGAGAGTTACAACATAGTATAAACCTCTGCCTCGCTTTTTGAGCCCTCCAAATGACATATTTACTTGCAATCATCTATTCTAGGCTTTGGTAGTATGGATATGCCAAGGCTTCCGAAGCCGTAAGCCGCTCCTGTCAGGTTGGTAAGCTCTCAGGACAAGGCCATGCGTGGGCATTGACTAACCTCGGGATCAAATCTTAGGAGTTGATCAAGAAGATGCAGAGAGTCATCAGAGACCAAATGCTCATTATCTGAATTGACAAACCCTGACCATGGTCGTGGTGAGTATTCACCCAGCACATCAATGATATACTCATCCAATTCGATCTGGTACTTGTCGAGGTAGTCATACAGACGCTCTGTCCCCAGAACACGTGAAATCTTGTCGAGTTGGTCCGAAATGCTGTTTCCGTGGAAGAATGGCTCTTTTCTAAACATCATCGACGCAAACATTGCTCCAAAACACCACATGTCAATTTTAGGGTCGTACCGTTCGTTGGAAACCAAAACCTCTGGAGCCTTGAAGAGGCCCACACGGAGACTATGTTCTTGACCGGGACGATAGAAGGCGGATGAACTCCAACCGATGAGGCGTAGCTACATATTTGTAAACAATTAGCGTATGAATCTAGCCAGAAATTGCTTACCTTTCTGTGTTCATGGTCAATCACCACGTTGTGCGGCCTAATATCTCGATGCATGACGCCTCGACCGTGAGTAAACTCCAGCGCTTTGAGCAGTTCACGAGTATAGTAGCAGATATCGGAGCTGTTAAAGCGTGGGTAGAGGCTTCGAAAGTCCGTGTTGTGTACGTATTCTAGCACGACACCGATATTCGTGTTCTATGGCACCGCTTTGATCAACCTTTACTCATTAAACACGGTTAGGAAAGATAGATGCAGACCTGAGAACCATGTACCGAGTCCATAAAGCAGATGATGTTTGGGCCTCCACGCAAATGTCTAAGGATCTCAATCTCTCTGTCCACTCTTCTTAGGCTATCTTGCTTGAACAGCTTGATGGCATATTTGCAATCACTTGAATCGCGGCACTCAAACACGATAGCGTGTCGACCCCGTCCTAAAAATAGTGAGTTAGAACTCTCAAAATGAGCCTCAAAATGTGTTCTAGTACCTATGCGTTGAGATGACGACATGTCGTAAAATTGAAGCGGCCCTGTGAGCCTGTCAATGAACCCCTGTCCGCTTGTCTAGGGTAGAGATGCCTACCCGCGCCGGCTTCGGGGGTGATTGGCGCCATCGAGAATCGTTTAGGGGATTTCCAGGAGGGCCGTTGCTTGTTCGAAATATGTACCCAAGATGAGAAGAGGTCGTAGCCATAAATGCATCTAGGGTAGGAAATACCTCAAATGGTAACTATTTTTGACAGCATTGGCTCGTGCGATGGGAGCAGCCACATGAACTAAGGCAACAGCAAGTCGTAGAGGTGTGTAAGGCTGAGATGAGCCCTAGGCACGACGATGGAACCTGACAAACTGACAAACGGCAGTCGTTTCAAGAGCCGCTCCACATTCCCGAAAGAGTCTTGGGTGAATGAGGTCTGCTGCACAGCCTCTCGCTAAGTCTTGGAATCAAATACGATCTCCGCATACTGATTGGTGGGTATGAACAGTCAGCGCCTCTTCACCAGCGATCACCACCAAAGACCCAAATGATTTTCAGGCCTCCGTCATTGCTTTTTCTGAATCAGACCAGCGAGAACATTGCCATGAAAATTACACTTCCTGAGTCAGATGGCTCGCCTCATAACTTATTGAAGAGACAGCTTCCCGCTGTTGACATGGGGGCGGCCGATCCCTGTCAAAGGAAATTGGGGGCCAAAACAGCAATTCCACATCTCACCGACGACAAAGACGGACGCTGATTGGCCCATGAATACGGTCCTGCGGCCTCACCATGAACCAAGAGACATACGCAATTTAAAAGGGTTAAATCTGATCCCGTTGTAGGGCTTTCTCTTGACCACAGCAAGAACACTTGCAAATTCGTCAACAGTTGACACAATGGTTGGCGTACCGGGCAAATTCAAGGGCTGCGAGACGTGCAGAAGAAGGCGACTCAAGGTCAGTTATTTAAGGAGAAAAGTACTTATAAAATAATGACAGACTGCTGACGTAGAGCAGTGCAGCAATGAACGACCCCATTGTCACAAATGCCTTAACCGTGGAAGAGAATGTGAAGGTTATGATAGAGCCCGAATGTTCATCACGGGGACACCAGAAGACCGGGGCAAGGTTATCTTTGTCCCAAATAAACCTCGCCCGAGTCCGAGACCGGCGACCAAAACCACACCAAGCTCCCATTCAAGCCAGAGTTCGTCTCCAGAGATATCGCCAGAGCCATTTTCGTTTTCACCATCGCCAAATCGAGAGTTGGTAATGGATCCTAGATTGCAACACCACGAAAGCCAATACTCGAGCGCACCTAATTTTAGCCTGAATGTGCGATGTTTTGCTCGACTCCAGCATTTGGGCCATAGCGGAAGCTCAGGTAGTGTTACTGAAGCGCTGTATTTCGAGGTTTGGCAATCCTTATCACTGAGCTTAACGCAGCCAGTGGCTGATTTAGCTATAGCACGACCTGCTACAAAGGCCCCTGCAGGAGGGAGCAGACGTGATTGAGCAACTTGGGCCAGTCTTTTTCAGCCGGTTCTTAAATCACCAGTTCTTTATCAACGTCTTTCGACCATTGGCAGTAGGTTCAGTTGATGCAAGTCTGGTAGTTCACATCTGATGTTTGAGTTAGGTCGGGGATGCACTTGTCAACAGGCGAGAACTATTCCTCTCATCCACAGAATGGAACTCCACTCCTTGGCAGTTCTATCCAAAAGATGACTTTGACCGACTCATTGACTTGATGGTGCTGCTTCCTCCTCTTCTGGCACGCATAGATCAGACTATTCCTGCCGAGACTGCACCCGAACCACGATCGTCGGAAGAATCACTCTTACAGAATCTCTATACTTTGGAGGCATCACTCGCCGAGTGGTATCAAGAGTCTTTTGAGAATCATGCACTTCCTTATCGAATGCATGATTCCAACGGGTATTCGTTCAAAGATGATCGGAGTGGTGTTGCATTCCTGTATTATTGGATGACACGCCTCCTCCTTGGCCAAGAAATCGAGACGCTTCGCTTCGCTATATCCTGGCAGGCCGGCCCTGAGCACCATTCGGTTGATCAAGGTATTTCGCCGTCTCAGCAAGACATCTGCCATACCGCGGCCAATGATATATGCCGCGGCCTTGGGTCGCTTCTAAACATGCTGCAATCGGAGCTTTTGGCTACACCAATGAAAGTAGCCATGTGCTACTTTCAAGTGACTAGCATGGGAGCAAAGTTCATTCCTCAGGAGATCATGTGGCTAGAATCTTTTTACCAGCGGCTGACACAGGTTCGGGAATTCAAAGGATATGCTTTGACGAGGCAAGGCTGGACTGAAATTGCGCAGCTATAAGAAAGTCACATGCGGACGGATTTTTGACTGACTGTTTTTTGAACAATGCGGAACAAAACTCAAGCAGCATGTAACTTGGGCCTTGCATCCATCACTGCAAGGTAAAACCTTGAATATCCCATATACACATCGCAGGATGCAGGACCAAAGCATGCCTCTTGCCTTATGAAATTGTTGAATTAGCGAAAGTGAATGAACTATAAAGAGTCAGTACGTATAAATAGAATCTCGTTTCTTCAAAGCCATTTCTTCGAACCATTCCTCAACACATCACAAAAACGCCCCCCCTACCGCTCTCCGCCGCGATGACACCACACAACACATCGCCACCAGAAATCCAAGTTTGCATCCTAGAGCGACTGATGGAGCCAGATGAAAAGTCAAATGGCCCCAAATACTATCGCTCTATATGTGCTAGTGTCTGCAAGGGTTGGCAGCAGATTATAGAGCGCAGAACATTTCGTCACCTCACCCTACAACCATCTGATATTACAGAATTTGCGCGCCTTGCTCATCCCTCTCGGAGAGGTTGCATTAAACATATCCTCTTGGAGATCCCCGTCAAAAGTTCCAGCGACATATGGCCCCATAACCCTTACCAGACACACGAGGAGAACAACGCCGGTTTCACACGGGCAGTCCAGCGTCTTTGGGAGGTCCTATCCACTTGGAGGGGCCACCACATCGCACTTGAATTTGGCATTTATTCATCATTCGAGCTGCGAGTTAATAGCGGCGCTTGCGAGAATACCCGCGAGGCGTATTCCAAATTCTTAGAGTATGGGCCCTCCGGAGTTGCCTTGCCAGATCTACATCTGGAGCAGTTAAAGTGGTTCCAACGCCCTCCATCTGATATAGCGGCGCTGGATATATGGAATTGGCGGAACTGGAGCCTCCTAGGGCATGGTCCGCTCGAATTTGACGACAGCAAACTAGTGGATGACGGTGATCAAGTCCCCCACCATTTTATCCTTCCTGAGGCAGAAGCCATCACCCACCTCCTCATGCGGCGGCGATACTTTCGGAATATCAGTGCAAAGGCTTGGTCTCAGATTTTCAAGGCTGCACCTTGTCTTGAGGCAATCCACATTGAGAGATGGTGCTATGGCCGAAGGCAAAACGATAGAGAATGGGATAACGGTATGGATCTTCTCCCCCAAGAAAGATTCTGTGTACTAATATTCTATAGACTCCGCATTTCTCGGACATGAGTTGCCATCTTCATTAAAGCAATTCAGCTTTTATGAAGAGCTCAGCACTGATTACCACCAACGACCGGGGAAGATGAGATCACGACGATCCAATCTCAAACTACTCGAAGCTATGGCGAAATCCACCCACCATCTTGAGCACCTCTCTATCTCTTTCGCTTTTGATGCTCGAAATTTCTTCCAGCCCAATTTACAGCTCAACTGGGATTCTCTGATAACCATCTCACTGACATCGAATATCTTGGTGTTACGTTCAAACGACATGGTCAACGAACTGCTCCAGCGTGCAGCTCAGGCTGCAAAGAAAATGCCCAAACTCAAGATACTTGAGCTTTGGTACTGCAAGACTGGCGAGGCTGGTATTTTTCGATACGAGAAATTTGATCGGTTTAGCAGTGTCATCTGGCAAGGCACTTGGACCTTCACCTTGTCGGAGACGGCTAAACAGGCATGGGACGAGGGGTTTAATGATTCGGATAGAGAGCTGTTCGGACTGGGCGTAAGTGTCATCAGCCTCCCACCTGAAGAGATCACAAGTGTCAGGTCTATCTTTCCATATTTGAAGCTCAAGAAGTATATTCTTCATGATGTGTCGTGGACACAAGTCTAGGGGAAGATTGGATAATACTATTAGCTTAGCTATTGTGCTACCTTAATCTACCATCTGGCATTTGAACGAGGTCCAAGAAGCCCGAATATTATGAGCTTTTCATGTAGCTTTCAGGAAGTATCATGCTGTATGGTTTAGTTCAATTCCAGTGTCAAGAGACCAGCCCATATTGGCACTTAAGCAAGTGTTAAATGATAACGCAGTACTGTGGAACGAGCTGGAGCGGTGAGGCAGATGCTATAAACACCAAAGCAAGTTGTCACGATTCATCCACATACCGGCTATTTAAAACCGAATATCAGCGCGAGTGGGTATAGAAGAGTGTAGTGAGTAGTATATCCATCTATATGATTCAATAAAGAACAAGAAACTTCTTCAGACCATCCTTTTCCAAGATTGCGCCTACCATAGCTCAATCCTTTGGAGCCAAGGTCACTTTCATCCTGAGCATCTCCCTGATTTCATCCGTCGTCTTGGACTTGAGTGAATGGAAACCATGGTTGGTCATTGGATGGAAAAGAAGGATTTCGTCACGAGCAATGAAGCTTTCTACTGTTAACGTCTTTCCGCCGAGTATAATGTCAATGTCGCGGCGGATCTGCTCGCAATAGCCATCAAGAGGTAGATCGTTGACATCCTCTCCGAACGGGTTCTCGATGTCCTGTCCAATAAGGGCGAGACCCAAAATGATATATGCAGCACAAAGGGTGCCTGGGATTGTTACCCATCCAAGCGTATCGACTAGCTGACAGGGTAGGATGAGGATATAGACCCATGTAATCTGCGCGATGGCGATTTCGTACGCCTTTGGCATGGGCGTGTTAAGGATGCGGTCGGTTCCGACAAGGGTATCGTTCACATCTGTGCTAGCAACGCCAGAGCCTGGTTTTGATATGTCGTGGCGTTAAAAGTCTTGTTGTCGATGATGGACTTGAGGTATACTGAGCAGTGCATCAGGATCTCGAGTGGACGTTGCCGAGAGGCTCCGTGGCCTTCTTGACCAGCTTTCGAGGATTGGACTCGGCCATAGGAAGACCTAGGAGCATACCGAGTAGCTTCAATCGTGAGGGCTCTTTCCACTCTTGGAGTGTGGCCTTTTTCGCAAATACCGATAAGTGCTCGAGGCGTGGCTGAAGATCCTCGTACTGCGAATAAGGCTCGAAGCGCAGTCGATGCTTGAGGGCTACGGCAAATGTGACTAGCATGTTGCAGAATGTCACCTTTCCCAGCAGATCCTCTGTTTGCGATTCATCACGTTCGTCTGCGTGAACCCAGATAAGTCGCGCCAGGTTTTGCGTTGCGAGTACCAACTGTGCCCAGTATTTGCGCCCTTCGCTGTATCTCTCGTACGCGGTCGAACCGCGAAAGGAGAGGGACAAACCGACGACGAAACCGAGGACAGTAAGAAGGACGTGGTTGATGCCAACTAGAAACCACGGTCAGCATCGTCGAGCTACGTATATACATGGATGCTTACTGTGGTGCACGAGGCGAGAGATGCAGGTAACGGCCGTGGCCCATGCTCCAGTCAGGATGAGAGGCAGCACCATATATGGCGCAACGCTGCCATGAAGCTGTAGGCAAGTCGGCCATTTTGAGTGATGGGCTAAATCACGGGGGCCGACCTGGAAACTGGGTTAATACAATATTCCGAGAGGAATGTGATGCGAACAGCATACAAAGTATGTGGCGAAATTACTGTCTTCTTCCTCCCATGATGGGCAGGACGAATGCTGAGACGCTGGTCTTTCAGACTTGGGGTTCTCTTGAGGAATCATTTTGGAGTAGGAGACGGAATAGATCAGCTAAACACAGGCTGTGTGCCTTGAGAAGGAAACGAAGCTGTGGATCGCACAAGCAACAGTAGAGAGAACCCGACTTCCTTCAGCCTTATATCTATGAAACTTGTTCTGGTGTGTTTTAGCTTTACTTGGGGGCTTAGCTACTGGGGCCTCCATGTAACTATTAATTATCTAGCTAAATACCATAGAAACTCAAGAAATTCAGGGGCTTAGCAAAATAGAACCGGCTACTTGACCTTACTTACTATGCCCTCTAGGGCTAAGTATAATAAGGCTTATTATAAATACGATATTAAATTATTCCCTTATTAAAAGCGTTAAATTTTATCTTTTTTAGTATTTAAAAAGTCTTAATATATCTTTAGAAATAAGAAATAGTACTAGAACTAATAGATCTAAATTTATAAGTAGCGCTATAGTAGAAATATAATCTAAAGCTAAAGCTACCTTTTTAATATAAATTAAAGCTATTTTCTT
>JAADYS010001419.1:0-14459 GCA_012931995.1 Fusarium albosuccineum
TATTAGATTTTATAATATAACTAAGGTTATATATCTTAATATATTATAGGTCCCTTATCTAGGGCTTATATTACCTATAATTAGTATATAAGCTAGTTATTCCTTATATATTCTAGTAGATTAATATAAGCAATTCTAACATAGGGTTTTTCTCAACCTGACCTTGGCGGTATGCTACCAAGCATCAAGTCAGAATAACATTGAACTGAGTACTTTTTACCAACGTTCCCAAATTTATCGGACCTTTATGTTTGCTTGTCCTCCATCAACCCTTCGTCTGAGTCTCTCCTAATGTAGGTTAAGTTGCGGAACCCAATAGATTAGTTTTTGTCTCTCCCACACCCTTGGATATAAGAGAGTAACACATCAGCAAAAAACAATGGAGGAAGATCTTGAAGAGATCGCAAAGCTGTCCAAGATCGGTGCGAAAGGCTGGGGTTCTATGGTGTGTTAATCAGCCCTTTTTGGGCGGGCCTGTCCTAAAAACGGACATTTTTGACAACGTGCGGTGAGCCTTGAACAGCATGAAACGCGTTAAGCTACCCATGTCTAAGTTTCGCCGTGTAAGGCGACATTTGGGCCATGATTCAAGCTAGATCGGATCTGGCCCCTACCTCCATTGCTTGTGGATGAAGATCCGAGCGTCTGGATACGCGGAACCGTCTGCTGACCTGCTCACCCCAATTAGAAGCCGCCCTCATGCCAAGCTTCCAGGGCGATGATCCTGTCATTTTCCGGTTCAGGTAAGCGGTGACGGAGTACCAGCGTCCGAATTGAAAGATGCCGAGTAGGGAAACGGGGCGAGAAGTTCCGGCATTTGATAATTATTCCGTGGCGCGCTTCGAAATGCGACGCCAAGTATAGTGCCAAGCAATGATTTCGACTTGAGTGCCGAAGGGGAGATATAAGGATTCGAGGCGCGCCTCATAGTCTCGGACTAGGGAAGCCAGCCGCAGCCGGTCTTTAGGAAAACGCCACAGAATTTATGCTTAAGATGATGCCAATGTGGAAATTACTCGTGAGCGGCGTGCTCGCCGTCACGTCCATGGTGCCCGGTGCCGCCGCCCAGTATCCCAACCCGGGCGTTGTCACCGGCAACACCGGCGTCCATGACCCTACCGTGGTCAAGACGCCCGGTGGCTCGTACATCATGGCTCACACCGGAGCCAACGTGGCCCTCAAGACTTCCAGCGACCGAACTGCTTGGCGCGATGCCGGCGCCGTATTCCCCAACGGCGCGCCGTGGACGACAACCTACACCAAGGGCGACACCAACCTCTGGGCGCCGGATATCTCGTACCACGACGGGAAGTACTTGCTGTACTACTCTGCGTCGAGCTTCGGGTCCCGAAACTCGGCTATTTTCCTGGCTACCAGCACCACCGGCGCATCCGGATCTTGGACCAACCAGGGTTTGGTCATCTCGTCAACCGAGTCCAACGACTACAACGCCATTGACCCCAACCTGATTATCGATGCATCGGGCAAGTGGTGGCTGTCATTCGGTTCTTTCTGGAGCGGCATCAAGTTGATCCAGATCGACCCCAGCACGGGCAAGCGAACTGGCACCAACATGGTCTCCCTCGCTAGGCGCACTGAGGCCGATGGAGCCGTCGAGGCTCCCTTCATCACTCGTCGTGGCAACTACTACTATCTCTGGGTGTCTTTCGACCGCTGCTGCCAAGGCGCCTCTAGCACCTACCGCATCATGGTCGGTCGATCCACCAGCATCACTGGCCCGTATGTCGACAAGAGCGGACGACAGCTGGCCAGCGGAGGTGGTACTGAGGTCCTGGCGAGCCACGGCTCCATCCACGGCCCTGGCCACAATGCTGTTTTCACCGACAACGATGCCGACGTATTGGTGTACCACTACTACACTGACGCTGGAGACTCGCGTCTGGGCATCAACCTCATCCGTTACGACTCGGACTGGCCCGTTGTTTATTAAGCCAGACAGCGCCTTCCTGTCTTTGAAGACGATCGGAGGTCTGGGACTGGGTCGTCTATTTTCTATATAACCCAGCTTGCAAAAACTGCAAGCTGGCTGAAATTTTGCATACGATTGTGGATACAGACTTTTACGAAGCTTGAACACATGCTGACCGTTCCCTGATAAAAAGCCTCCACGATGATTTTTATGTTAATCAAGCATGCCCAAGTAAGCAGCTTATGCTCTACCTGCTACTAGGTCTGAGAGGCAAGGCAAACTGTTGCAGCCACCGCAACAAAATCCCTCATGCAGCAACGGGCGAATCAAGTTCGACCGGCTACTAAAGTATATTCTAACGTAAGATGTTGCCTGAACTTGAAGGACACAAAATCAACCTCGAGTCAAAAACCACGGCCGGACGACAACCACATACCGCTTTCAACTTATAAGGCCCCGACTCACGTCGCAGCAAAGTGATTGTTGTAATTGAAAGCCCTTGGTAGTTGTCCAAGTAGCGTCACGATGGCCGACGTCCATTCTTCCGGTTTATCGCAAACCTCTCAAAGCACCGCCCACGATTCATTTCCACTCGACTACGATACCCGAGACATCAGGCTCTTAAAAATACAGCCGGGACAACGCTCCCAGGCCGTTCAGCTCCAGATCTTCACGACTAGTCTTAGCGACCCTCCGGAGTATAATGCCCTCTCGTACACCTGGAGTGATGAAGGTAGTGATGTGACAGTCGAGGTTGGCAACCAAACTATAGTTGTCAGCGAAACCCTTTACCAGGCACTTGTTCACCTGAGACAGCCCACGACTGAGTCAGTCTTCTGGATTGACGCCATTTGCATCAATCAGACTTCTACCCAAGACAAGAACCACCAAGTTCCGTTGATGGACAAGATTTGCTCCGCTGCTCGGGAAGTCATAGTCTGGCTTGGTAATGTAGGGAAGACATGGAACCAGCGATCAAGTTCCTCAATGACATCCAGGCAAACCTTCCGGCGAAATCTGATCCAAAAGATCTCAGTCAATTTGAAGATTATCTCCGAGACCAGGATGACACATTTGATGTCGGATTGATTGCACTGTTTCAGAAACGGTGGTTCAACCGGACTTGGATCCTACAGGAGGCAGCGTTGCCTGTCAAAGAGCCAAAGTTCCTCTGGGGACCAAACTTGTTTTCCTGGAGCACCTTCATTTGTCTAGACTGTTGCATGCGAAGCGTCTTCCGGAAACGCCACCATGGAGCCTTTTGTGGCATCCACGACTTGCACGCGGGTAGGCATGCTGTACAGCGCAATTTTGCTGAATGGACCTTCAAAGCACTTGATGGATTGAGGCAGATGATCCAAACATTGAAGCCATGTCGTTTACCCCTCGACGCGCTCATTTTTATGACGAGAACCGTTTCTGCCTCAGATCCCAGAGACCGGATTTACGGGCTGCTTGGCTTAACGAGCGAAAGCTATGGGCATCAAATTCAAGTCGATTATGTAAAGCCGGTTGCAGAAGTCTTTAGAGATGCTATGGCGAGCTTGCTTCTCGGATGATGAGGTCTGACATCTTTGGCAGTCAAAGAAGTCGAGTTGCACTCTTATGAATGCAGCGATGACAATTGTCCGGGTGGCTTTGACCCAGCGGGTGTCTCCGGGGCATCTCGGGTTCCCGACTTTGGCAAAACGTTCTGGACTATCAGCCATGCGCAGATGCTATCGGACACCCGGTCATTTGAAGCTGGATCGAGTGTAGCTACTCCTCTGGAAATCAATTCATTCTCGCTGTACGCCCGCGGAATATTGGTCGATACTGTCGAGCACGCAACCGTGAGGAGTCCACGGCGTGGAACCGGCGGCATCGGGTGGACACAGGTCCTGCCTCTCTTCGAATTCCTACGAGCACACGCCAGTGTCTCTCAACACGAGTCGGAAACGACGAATAGTCAAAGCAGCTGTGCAAGTTGCTTATCCACGCATTCGAACATTGAAGGCGTTGTCACGCTCGCAAACCAATTCCATCTTGCGTCGGTGGAAGTGGATTGTCACAAGGAGGGCGATGCACGACCGAAGACTTCAGCAGTTACCCCGATTGGAGACCATCAGTCTCACCCTGAACACCGTGTAGGGACCACAACCTATTCTAGTGATACAGTCAACGTTGCAAGCGAACCTGAAGACTTAAATGGGCTTGGTCAAATGGCCGAAAAGGCCTCACCCCTGCTCTCGAATCCCAACGTATCGACTCCGGGCCAGAACTCATTTGATGGGTATCTGAATCTGGATACTATCAGCCCTCTGGTACCGGAATCAGTACAGCAATCAAGACCTCCCTTCGGCGAGTGCGGGCTGTATAGACCTCCTATTGGAGAGCCATGCGATTTCTGGGACGCAGCCTGGAGGACTTTGGTTGCCGATGACTGGGTCCCCGAATGTAAACAGCGACCAAGCCTGCTACCCGCGGATGTCATACGACTTGCGCTACACTGGGAAGCGTTGCAAAGAGACTTGAAGAGCCTGCAGGACCAGAGCAATACGCAATCGACAATCTTTGCAGCCGATACCGACAACATGGGGAGTTCGACAGCTTACTGGATTCTCTCAGGGCTAAATTTCGTGCCTCTCGAGGAATTTCAGCCGTTATATCTGAACTTAACCACACTACTCTACACAGCCTCTCTCATCGCAGAGGCTTTGTCACCAAGAATGGATGGATGGGCTTGGGGCCACGGGTGGCACAGCCAGGTGATATTGTGGCCATTTTGTTTGGAGGCAAGGTTCCATACATCTTGAGGCCTGTCGATGATCATTATTTGTTTATTGGGGAATGTTATGTGCACGGTATCATGCAGGGTGAACTGGTATCCCAGTGTCAAAGGGGCGACAGGACTTCAGAAAGCGATCCACGTAGCTACGCCGTGTTGAAGGAATTTGAGATACGCTAGCTACGTACGCTGTTTGATGTTGTGGGGTTTTACTTTGGAGCTCATAACGAGAGAGCTTTAGGACTTCCGGTGAATTGTACTCGAAACCTTGGAGGGGCTACTGGCAGGGCGAATAAGTATTATGAGAAACACACGTTCATTATGTTGCGGCAAACAAATAATCAATATCTAACTTATGGCTCTACTACAGAATGGCTACAGCGTTTGCAGGAGTTGCAATAGCCCCAGAGATGTTGAGTGGTGCGCTAGAGAGGAAGAAGGAATACCGCTTGTTCTTCTCACAAAGAGCTGAGAGCTTCTCCAGGTCCCAGAGCTCGCCGATGGGGCAACCGAGTGTAGGGAGTAAGTATTCGTGAAGAACTAGTAAAATTATTCAGTGTGGAATTTCTTTCTCGGTTACGCACTAAAAGATAGTTTCTATACTTACGTTGGCCTTTTCCGGTGGGAGGCCATGTCTCGACGGTCGGATTATCTGCCGCGATGGCGGCAAAGCGACGATCCCTTTGTTATGATATTAGTAGGATTCGGACAAAAGTTAAGATCTCTTGTACCATATCCATTCTGCGGTCTCTTCTGAGGGAAGTAGCCCAGCATTATCATGCTTGTCTCTTGTCAGGGCAATCTTTTTGGCCTCGTCGATAAGTGAATCATGCCATGACGTCCAACCGGTACGAACTAAAAGGATGTCTCCTGGCCGTAGCTCAACATTTTCCCAGGTAGCAACATTTTCCAACGATTCAACTGTGATATTATGGGTATCTCCGGGGCAATAGTCAATGCTATGCTTCTGGGCGTAGGCATAATAGTCGAGTAATACACCCCGGCCACAGATGCCACCCATCTTGGACCACTCTGGGATTCATAGTACAGTAAGCAAAAAGGCCAGAGATCAATTCCATGGTATATACTTGACTGACCGTGAATGGAGCCCGGACGATTCTCCCGACCATTTTGCAGTTCTTCATGGGTGGCTCCGTTGTAGTAGAGGGCTGTGACCGAAATGGCACAACCCATCCCACTGAGTGCTAATTTGGGTATTGAACGAGATCTAAAACATGAGTTCGATACAACACGACGTTCACGAGTGGAAGTTACCTCATCATCGTTTGCAAGAAACTTGCCACCTGTAACAGCTTTGCCGTCGATGATGCCAAGCTCCAGTTTCTTGCGCTGGAACCCGACATATGTGTAAGCATCGAGAGGCCAACTACGAAAGCATCAGCTATCTCAAGGAGACCACAGATATACTAATTAGCCACTGGGTTACGGCGACTTACTTGAGAGCCGCTCTCTCTCCAGTCTGAATCTCCTTTCCTGCCGCAGCCACCACTTCAGCGGTGAGATGATTGAGCGTTCCAGACCAATCCTTCTGCCCCTTTCTGCCAGTGACATGTTCATGGATTTCGTTCCAAACATCCCATGAACAGTGTCGAGGTCTGCCGGCTACGGAAGGAAGCTCGGAGTACTTGGGGACATTCATGTCTGGAAGGATGATTTGGTTTGTTGTTAAGAAATAGTTGAAATTGACAGGAAAGGCTTGAGACTTGTTAGGGATTGTATGACCATTAATTGAGGAGAGATAATCCGGCTTTTATATGCTTCATGGTGGATGCTATGAGCTGGATACTAAACCCAGTTCTGTTGCTCTCGTGTTGTTCGATTCGAGGGACCTCGCAACTCATTCGCGCAGCTTGGCGTTTTTACTTCACCCAAGGAAGACGAAGAGGCTGCCAATAGCGTCAACCGAGGATCGTCGAAGTATTTTCCATCGACGCTTCTCCATCCAGGCCTTTTGATAATTACTTCGAGACTAGATGCGGGGAAATAGGCTCCACCGCCCATCTTCCCCAGACATCCAAACATGGGGTAACCTGGGGCACGTAGTAGTAGTCTAGCTTTTGTTCAAATTAGGTACCGAAACAACCTTGGCTCGGTCTGGGGTCCTATTGGCATTCCCTGAACCCTCAGTACGAGAGAGGGTGTCTTGCCTTGACTTCCCCTCTTTGGATATGGCCTGACTATTTGAATCACCAACATCTGCAAACCGATCTCTGACCTCGCCCCAAAGACTCATCTTATACAAAAACAAAAACAAAACGAAATCGGTTTCGAAAACATCGCCGAAATGACTTCAAACGTCTTAGACCTCTTCCGAATCAACGGAAAGACTGCCCTCATCACTGGCGCAAATGGGGGTATCGGCGGTGCCATGGCGACCACTCTTGCTGAAGCTGGCGCCGATATCATCATTCTGCAAATTCCAGGCGATCCTAGCACATCAACAAAGGAAGCATTGGAAAAACTATCCGCCAAAGTCGCAGTTTATGACTGCGATCTGACTAGCGTCCCCAACATCCGGGAGGTTGTGAAGCAGATTATCGAGAAAGATGGTCGCGAAATTGATATCCTCATAAACTGCGCTGGAGTGAGCGGCCACAAGCCCATTCTTGAAGTGGATG
Source organism: Fusarium albosuccineum (assembly GCA_012931995.1). Taxonomy (NCBI): domain Eukaryota; kingdom Fungi; phylum Ascomycota; class Sordariomycetes; order Hypocreales; family Nectriaceae; genus Fusarium; species Fusarium albosuccineum. The sequence goes on from JAADYS010001419.1 coordinate 7,337, forward strand.
ATGATTTTAGAGAGAAGGTGTTCGGTGTCAATATGACAGCCAACTATGTTCTGACCCAAGAGGTTGGCCGCCATATGATTGCCAGAGGGAAGGGGGGCAAAATCCTCAACGTGTCTTCACTAGCTGGACTCATTGCCACAAAGAATATCTCGGCTTACGCAGGAACAAAGGGGGCCATCAATCAGTTCACTTCGGCATTTGCGAACGAATGGGCCGAGCACAACATTCAGGTCAACTGCCTCTGCCCCGGGTAAGCTCGTCGCTCGTCCAAAAGACACCTGGGTTGACCTAACATATTATCATAGATATATCTTGACACCTCTGACAAAGGGCTACTTTGAGAATGAGGCAGGGTTCAAGGACTACATCTTGTCTCGCACTCCAATGGGAAGATGGGGCACACCAGAGGATTTTAAGGGCATCACTCTGTTTTTCTGTAGCTCAGCCTCCGATTACATAACGGGAGTCCGAATGCCAATCGACGGTGGAATGCATGGGCGATAGATCAGGCTCAGCAGAATGTTGTGAGAACGGGCCATGCTTATGGCCCTGGAATTCTTGAGACTTGATGTATGTACCAACATAGTTGGACCTTATTAACTTAAAGAGGGCACTTTATCTCCTCATTTGTGGGCCGAAGCTCGTCTCGTTTCTGGTAGTTTCTCACAAAGATGCCTACCTCGGCCCTGTCGGGGGACTCGGCTCTACTAGGCCGCCTCGGAAGCAGTAGCGGGTGAGCGATGCCAAGTTCATGCGCTTACTCTATCACGTAAGATGATATCAGCTGATAACTCAATCACCGCAATTATAAAACTTTTGCCTTGAGCCACCTTTGTCTCACATCCGTGCCGGGCTGGAACTGTTGAGTTGCACGATCGATCCACACAGGCCAGTTCGACGGCTGTCCCGATCAAGTAAACCATGGCCGACTACTCGGAATACGGCCCGCCGGCAGAAGAGTGGACCAATTTTGTCGAGTTGGGGTCCCTGAAACCTCCACCAGCCGGTCTGGCCTTGGATGAGAGGCGTAATTACTTGAACGAGAGGAGAGTGAAGCTTCACAAGGAATTTTACGGCGCCCCGTCTGGTAAGTTAGATAATATACAGTCAAGGTCTCTCGAAGCTCATTCATCGTTTAGAAAATATTGGAATCATAGACATATCTATCCCAACGCCAGACGATTCATCAGTCAAGGCGCGCCTGTACCGACCTCGCCAGGATAAAAAGGCAAAACTGCCTCTTATCATTCACCTTCACTCTGGTGGATGGCATCTAGGAAACCTTGAAACAGAAGAACCATTCTGTGCCTGGCTATGCAGCTCACTCCAAGGTCGGAGGCCACCTGGCTTTGCCGTTCTCAATGTCAACTATCGCCATACCCCCGAGTATAGTTTTCCAACACAACTAATAGACGCTTATGCTACACTCGAGTACTTCACGGGAGTTCCCCTTTCCGGCCAAGGATTATACAACGTTGATCCTATGGAGGTGTGTCTGTCTGGGACATCAGCCGGGGCTCATCTGGCTATTGGGTGTATAGTCAGAGACGTGAGAAGCAAAGCCGTGTCAGCTCAGGCTAGAGGACGAAGAATCAAAGGCCTGATCCTGACCTGCCCACCTACAGTCCATCCAGACTTATTCCCATTTGATCTTATGCGCAGTAAAGATGTATCATCATACGTGGCAAACGCCAACGATCCGGTTCTTGGAATCAACGTGGCAAAGACTTTCTGGGGTTTATACCTCGCCAATTCAAACGAAGGGTTGAATGAGGAGAACCAAGCAGTCAAGTCGCAAGCATTGATTTCACCTCTGATAAGCGACGAAGCTGTCTTTGATGGAGATCTGTGGCCACCGACAAGTTTCTATGTGGCTGGGCTGGATTGTCTAATGGATGAGGCACTATTATTCGAAGAGAAGCTGCGGAGCAAAGGAGTCAATACGCGGCTGCATGTTTATAAGGGATTTCCGCATGCTTTCAACCTACTGCCGCAGCTTGAAGAGAGCAAGAAATGGCGGGAGAACATGTTAGATGATCTGTTGAGATTTACAGACACTGCTAAGTAGCCAGTGGTAATGATGCTAAATCATGAAATAAATAGCCCGATCTCTTTGGGCATATCATCATGATATCTCGACACTGTTGACTGCATCCCTCGCTGGATAGGTATCTTGAGCACAAATCGCCTCCTAAGTTTACCTCGAGACTAAATCGCGAAAGTCTTCCCCGTTAAAATGGACGTTTATGTCTGTGTCTGACATATCAAAGTCAAACAGCGTCCCACCATTCGCGCCGCGTTGTACTGGGGACGAATCCGCATCATCAAACCCGCTGCTCAGTGCTACAAGATCACACTGAAGCGGTAGTAGGTCATATGCTAGTGCCAAATCGATGTCGAGGGGTATCTCAAAGTCTGTATCCAAGTTTAGAAGGCTTTGGGAGCTCTCGGATGTTGTAATTTCAGCTGTGGGTATCGGTGTACGGACAGAGTGCATGGTTGTATTTGGTCGGCTCGATGTTGTGACGTCCGTTGATGAAGCCTAAGAAACATTTTCAGTTCTAATCCAAGGGCGCAAATTTGCAAAACAACTACAACAATTGCGGAAAAGGTTGACTCACGGAAGGTGTCAGCGGTGGAGTTCCACGACGAGGCCTTGAAACTCTGGCCCTCGATGAAACAGACTGCTGGGGCCCTAACGAATCCAACTCTCTCGTTGCTCTCGAAAACAGAGAGTAGATGAAGTCCGCTGCCCAGTATGTTCTTCGAAGCTCGCCAAGTACTATCATGGATATATCCAATTGACTTCTTCCCAAGTACCTCGCAACTGAATCTCCGGACACAGATTCCAGCAGGTGAATTTGAAGTGCAGGTATTAAGGCCGTCACCCTAGTCCCGATCATTAGCTAGGATGAGTCCAAAGAACGAAAGCAGACCTACATCATTGCGTGACAGCTATCAATCATCTGGGAAGCGCTAATATTATTGATTGTGCTGTTGATGTTGGAAGCAGCAATCTTGGCTTTTTGTAACGCTTGAACTTTCCAGTTGTCTTCTTGTTTGTTGACCAGTTGACCAGGTCGACTAGCCATGTATGGTCGATTAAGGGCTATTGTGCATGCTCTATAGAACAGTCAGCATGAGAGAACATGTTAAAGAAGAACCAGATCCATACTCGTAGTAAACATGGAGGTGGTATAGATGCGAAAGCAGGACAGAGTTATCACACTCGTCTTCCGTTGGGAATGAGGCGCGACATTGTCGGAGGCGCCTCTGGTCCTGACTGATGACAGCGATTGGATTGTCTTCGAGTGGTTTTGCTCTGTAGTGATTATTCAGGATGCCTCCCAATACAAAGGTTGTTTCCATGAGAGACATCCATAGCCGCGGCATAATCCGACTCTCATCTTTCGGAAGGTATTTATTGGCATGAGATTCCGATATCCCAGCCGAAATCGCCTCCACATCCTCAGTTGTAGGCATAGGCATGTCACAGTCGGCTAGATTGATTCTAGTTGGTCTGCCCATCCCAAATGAGAGCCAGGTATCGCGAAAATAGCACATCCACCAGATTAGCCTCCACAATCGACACTGGTCATTAGAGAGCGTCTGTCTGCGCTGGGCGAGTGCCCGTCTCAGCCCAAGTCGCTCAGACAAAGGGTTCCGGTGAAGACCGATGGTTTGGCAGAGGCTAATGGCGATACCAATCCAGTGCCAAGGCCCATCTCGATCCTCAGAGTCGGCATACCAGAAGGCTAGGAGTAACACAGACTGTGTAAGGGGTATCTTTTCTTTCTCATAGTCCGCGTCGTAAAGAGCCTAGGCTTGTTAGGGGATTGCTTTATTACGTCAAATTTCAAATTGACAGATCTCTCACTGACCTTAGCTCTTCGGTAAAGCGATGTCTTCATAGCCTTACGTGAAGAGTACCCTGCCAAGGTCACAGTCTCTTCATCGAGGAACTATCATGAGTTAGTCCTTGAAGGCTCGACGAGGAAAGTATTGGCTCACGTTGGTTGATGAAAAGAATATGCTCCAAAGAAGAAGCAAGTTGACCTTTCTAGGGCCTCCTGTCTCGTACTGTTGGATGAATGCAGCTGCATCGAGAATAGGGAGAAAATGGTGAACGTGATGAAAGTAGCACCTCAGGAGTTGATGCTGAACTTCTGCTGAGGGCAAGGAGAAACAATTCTTAGCGTGAAGAGCGGCTAGATCTTCAGGGAGAAGAGCGTTCGTGGCAGCAGCCCGCGGTATTACGAAATGATTTCCGCGATACCTTCCATTCGGCTTACAAATGTCTACAACAAGGCCCAAACCTTGTTGATCTCCTACCTCATGTGTTAGCGGTCATGACACTTCGATCTATACATGGGGACCAACCAGTATATAAAAACGCCGTCTCCTCGTGGCTTCCTTCATCATCCAAGATTGCCGAAAAGCCAGGATCCCCCTGATCTTGCTGGTCACAGTCGATCTGCTTCTCAGAGGCACGCCGTGTCGGGGTGTCTACCGAGGACTCTGAATATGGGACCGCCTCCGACACAGACTCTGGTGTTCGTAGGATAGGTGACATTGGAATAGAAATCGAAGCTTCTGGGGGAGATGATGGAGCAAGCTCTGCTGTTTCTTGGTTCTGAATGCTATTATTCGGACTGTGTTGCTCTTTTGGGGCAAGTATGTTCACTAGACTGTCTTCAAGATCAGCACCTCTTGAAGCACTGGATAGAGACATACAACTTACCGATGGCGTCGCAAGCCTCCCCCGCGAGCAAGGATCTCGCACTTGATACCATCTCCAATGCAGTTGACGCACGGAGGACCGGACTGGGTCACGTTGCATCTGACTTTTCGTTGATGACAGCCTTGACAGGCCAAGGTCGAGCGCTTCCGACCACGAGCATTTGCGGCATTCTTCATGATGCTGAGATCTGACGAAGAAATTAGAGATACAGTGACGCCCAAGCCAATTTCGTAGGAGAATAATGGAGACAGGGACCTTCTCACATGCTCTGATCCACCGGATCGGATGCTGTTGAGTCCGGGGATGCGGGGAGAGTGCGGGGAGACCATGTGGAGAGGATCACCACTCTCAGGTCTAGCCGATGTTCGAGTTGCCGAATGAAGCGAGGTTCAAAACAAGCTATGATTGGTCCGTCAGATACGTGCGAATTCCGGCTTCCGAGGATGACGGTGCAGTGTAACGTCCGCGGCCAAGATGCTGACGAGAGTGTGGACCCGAACGTGAGATTCGATATTGAAGACATTATTAGATGCATTTATATCAGAATAGAGAATTCGACTTTGAGCTTGCATCTCACTATCTACACGACTCTTCTATTACCACAAAGTTGCGACGACCGAGTCATCAACCAGCACCAGCATGTCCCCTTTGGAATTTGTGACGTCTTCGCTCGGCCCAAGTGCTGACATCGGGGAAGCCAAGGACATTCCCCACGAAAATGAGTGGTACCGGCAGGATTTTGGCGACTATTCGATATCCGAGCTACCCATCTACACTAAGCGCCCCATCCGTGTCGTCTGTGTTGGGGCTGGCGCCACAGGGCTGCAACTGGCGTACAAGGCTGAGCGTCTTCTTGAGAACGTTACTCTTCAGATCTATGAGAAGAATAACGACATTGGTGGTACTTGGCTAGAGAATCGATACCCAGGCTGCACTTGTGATATCCCGAGTCACAGCTAGTGAGTTTTATCAACTATGTGGTACTTGAGCGAAATTGAACAACCCGCAGTCAGTTTACTTGGGCCAAGAACCCTTGCTGGTCTCACTACTACTCTCCGAGTAGCGAAATCTGGCAGTACTTCAAAGACGTGGCTACTAAGTTTGACCTTGAGCGATATGTCAAATTTTCCCATCGTGTTCAATCTGCAAAATGGGATGAGGAACACGGTGTCTGGGAACTGGCAATACTCAAACCGGACGGAACGATCATTGCAGACAGATGTGAGATCCTGGTCAATGGGGCCGGCGTTCTCAAGTTAGTCTTTCTCATTTCTGCCCCTGGGCTTGCTAACTTTACCCCTTCGCATTAGCAACTGGAAGTACCCCAACATTCCTGGGCTCTCAGATTTCAAAGGCAAATTGATGCACAGCTCTGCTTGGGACGATGACTACGACTTGACAGGCAAGACCGTGGCTGTCATTGGCGGAGGATCTTCTGCAGTCCAGGTCATTCCTAGCATTCAGCCAAGTAAGGGACCTACTCCTAGCGCCTGTGGCACCGTAATATCTGACTACTGTCGCAGTTGTTGGAAAATTGATACCTTTTCTCCGATCACCGGTCTGGATCACTACGGGATTTGGTGCCAAATTTGCTGGCCCTGGAGGAACTAATTTTGCATGTAGGTTTCTGAGACTTCCTCTTACCGAGTAGGTAGCGTCTTGTGAATTGGCTAATAGCGACCCGAAGACTCCGATGATCAGATTCAGACGTTCAAGGATGACCCCGAAAAGTACCACGAGTACTGTCGCAAGCTCGAAGGAGAGTTGAACAAGAGATTCACACTCGTAAGTGACTAGAGACTTATCAATGAATGGATCAGTAACTCTGTAATGCTTTAGAACCATCTGCGTAGCAGTGATCAGAAGCAGTCACGAGAACTTATTCAAAACCTCATGAAGGAACAGCTCAACCACGACGAAAGGCTCGTCGAGCACATCATCCCTGGCTTTGCTCTGGGTTGCCGTCGAATGACCCCTGGGTCGGGATATCTTCAAAGTCTGGTCAAAGACAATGTGGAGGTTGTAACCTCGGGCGCTGTTCGCTTCACCGAGAATGGTGTTGTGGATGAAACTGGAAAGGAACATGCTGTTGATGTCGTCATCTGTTCGACCGGTTTTGACAACTCGTATTCGCCACCTTACGAGTGTATCGGTCGCAACGGGCAGAATCTCAGAGAGAAGTTTGGTGATTTCCCGAAAGGATATCTCTCAATCATGGTTGATGAGTTTCCCAACCTTTTCCGTACGTATTCTCCCCTCTCGATGGAGTCGTTCCTAATCGCTACATTTGGTAGTCTTTATCGGTCCAAACGGGCCGGCGAGTCATTCTTCTCTTCTACCGGTCCTAGAGTGGCACTGTCTATTTGCTTATTCCCATCAAGG